>JAAGKR010005670.1:0-38046 GCA_011419295.1 Clarias macrocephalus
AGAGAGAGAGAGAGAGAGAGAGAGAGAGAGACAGAGAGAGAGAGAGAGAGAGAGAGACAGAGACAGAGAGACAGAGAGAGAGAGAGACAGAGAGAGAGAGAGAGAGAGGGAGAGAGAGAGACAGAGAGAGAGAGAGAGAGAGAGAGACAGAGAGAGAGAGAGAGAGACAGAGAGAGAGAGAGAGAGAGAGAGAGAGAGACAGAGAGAGAGAGAGACAGAGAGAGAGAGAGAGAGAGAGGGAGAGAGAGAGAGACAGAGAGAGAGAGAGAGAGAGAGAGACAGACAGAGGGGGTGTTTTGTGAAAGTGAGCTAGTTCATGCTCTGTAATTTTGAGAATCGTACAGTAGGTAGGTACTTCTGAACTTGTACTCCAGTACACATGTACATGGATTTCTACTTTCTCTTCAGTACCATTTTCCCAAGGGAATCTCCACTTTTACTCAATTACGGGATTCGTGTTCTTTGTCCGCCTCTGGAAATGACTACAGGAGGTCAACAAGATGAAAAAGTCAAATTAAAAGGAAGAAGATCGAGTCGTTTCATTTCTGAAAAAAATTCTCTTTTGCTCTTCACACTTTGCTACAACCGAACAGTGTGACCACACCAACATGTGGTTTGTGTTTCTTGGTTAACATAACAAGTCTGCTCAAAGACACACACACACACACACACACACACACACACACACACACACACACACACACACACACACACACAAACCCACATCCTGCATTAAAATTGAGAAATGCATTCCTGTCTCTTAGAAGCGTGTTTGTATTGACAACAGAGGTTTAATAATATCAGTCTTGAGGTTTAAACCCGAGTGCACAGCGCAAACCTGTAGGCATGTGCCGAGAAATCGCTTTTATATGGAAAAATTAAATATTTACAGTGCATAACAATATTATGATGGAAATCTAATTATCAGCACTGAACATCACCACTAGAGGCGCTAGTACACCACATTTACAAAATATACGCACCCCAATCTCCCCCCCCCCCCAAATTATTCTAAAGCTTATAGTTTTTTTTCTGTTTAGAATGAAACCAAGAAAAGAAGGACACAGTTCAGAAAAATAAAGTTTATTGGTCTTTAAACAGATTATAGTTTGTTTTTGTTTAGTTTTTTTTTTAAATATAAGGCTGTAATAATATTATAACAATTATCATTTATTTCAACATCGGCACATGCCTAGTCATAACTACGCTCCATACGTCTATGTATTATGACATCACACTGTTATAAATGATCAGTATAAACTTATGGCGCTTCCTTTGTCGTTGTTTTTGTATGTTTGTTTTTTTTAATCTATGAATGCCCATTTTTTTGAATCCCAAAACACATTCAAGTTCCAAACCTTCTCGTTTTATATCTCTGCTTTATATAGTAATGAGTATAAAAACATATTTGTGTGTGTGTGTGTGTGTGTGTGTGTCGTGAGCACACTGTATGCATATACACATATCTAGATTAGCATATTTACATTATTCATTAGGTTTCAATAATGATATTCACATTGATCCAAAGCCCTTTGTTGTTAAAAATAAATGTAATAAAGAAATAAATATATATAAATCATAAACTAAGTAAAGAAAGAAACAGTACAGTTTGTCGTGATGGTTGTTGTTGTTGTTGTTGTATTGCCTCCATTTTGTCTCACACTCACACACACACACACTATTGTTGAAGATGTAAGCTTTGATGATTTGTGTACAGTGTATCAGCGTTAATGAGCACAACGCGCATGTGTAACGTGAAAACGTGACGCCGTGAGGGTTTAGTTCAGGATTAGTCCGGCGTTCCACAACGTGAGCTCACAAAGTAATCCAGGCTAATTTTAATCAACGTTCTATGAACAAAATAAGCTAATAGTAACTAATAATTGTTTGCTATATTGACTTTAGCAACATAAAGGAAGTCCTTCGTCTTGTCAGGCTACAGTCCAGTCTCGTCTTCCTCATGTTTATGACTGATTGATTCTCTTTGTAAATGTTTATGTATGTTTGCACTAAATATTTACAAATTATAAGTCGATATATTCACCATGGAAGTGCGGTTCATTTGCATTAGCGTTAAATCCAGCAGCTATTTAAGTATTTATTTAATTAAACTGGAATTTAATCTAATTTCTAAATCAGTCTTAATCTTTCAGCCGTTTCAAGTTCAAGTGTTTTTTCTATCCATTACATCACTCCTTGAATAGTCACTTAATGTAAAACACATGACCGAAAAACAGCCATATTTTAACGCTTAACTATTGATTATTAGTTTTTCTGTCCAAAATTTTAAATACTAGAGATGGGAAAAATTGATTCAGGTATGTATCTTGACTGTCTCGTGCAACCACACTGACCCCAAAACCGATTTATTTTTTGTATTAATTTATATGT
The DNA here is from genome assembly GCA_011419295.1 of Clarias macrocephalus. Taxonomy (NCBI): domain Eukaryota; kingdom Metazoa; phylum Chordata; class Actinopteri; order Siluriformes; family Clariidae; genus Clarias; species Clarias macrocephalus. The sequence goes on from JAAGKR010005670.1 coordinate 2,392, forward strand.
TTGCTTTTGAGGTGGTGAAATGTTGCAGTGTCTCTATAACCCACTCAGACGACAACACCAAATTATTTACCAAAATTGTAACAAAATCTAAAAAAAAAAAAAAAAGCTTAATATCGAATCAGGATATTTATAAAATCATAATAATTATAGAATCACAATACAAACTGAATCGACACCTGAGTATCGTGATGATATCGTATCAGGTGGTCCTGGTGATTCCCATCTCTATTAAATACTGTGGATCAGTTTATAAATCAAATAAAAAATGAAAAAAGAAAGAAAACTGAATATATCTATGTATCTATCTAAACTCTGGTCCAATCAGCTGCCTTCGGCCAAATATTGTTTTGCATAGATGTGCACAATTAGCTGCTATAAATAATCCAATTCATTTTTATTTGTATTGCGCTTTTAACAATAGACATCGTCACATATCAGCGTTACAGAAATATAAAGTTTAATAAACATTAATCAGTTGTGTAGCTTTTTCTCAACCGGTTTCCTTTTTATTGGATTTATTCCTTCATACACTTTAATGACCTCATCAAACAAGCTTGGATTATGCGAGCTCGCCTCATGGAATTCCCTCGACCCAGATAAAGTGCGCAGGTTCTGTGACGGCGGAGAAACATGACGTAGTCGTGATGAAACCTGATGAGTGTGTAAGGGAAGTTCAGTGTGTAACGTAACAACGTTAATCGAGGCCCTGAATCTTTCATTTGGCAATCGGTATATAAACGCGTCGTTTGTCTACAAATAGCTAACATGCAGTAGCTGTTTTGGAATTCTCCACCACCCACGAACCCCCCAAAAAAACGAACTCTGAAGTGATTTTCACTCAGTAATAGAAATCTTCAAACATGCATTCAGTTATTATTGGCGAAATATATATATTACATCTAAAAATAAGATAAAGTAGCACACAAACAGTACGTATGATAGGAGGAAACCAAAGAGGAATTTTTGTGAAAAAAAAAAAAGTAAGAAGCAAAACAATGAGTATGATCGCTAAGCAAAAAGTGATATGTTGAGCTCAGCGGTGACGGACGTTGGCTAGGACGATGATAAACGCTTAGCAAAGTGAAGGGATTCAGTCGTCCTTAGCATGCTTTCACTTATTGTGTTTTTCAATACACCAGATATTCAGGCATTTGCAGACATCTGATGTTTATATCATTAGAATGTTTTCAATTTTGTGTTGTTATGGTGTTTATTAATCTACTGTGTTTTTTTGCGCTAAATGGAGATACAGTGCCAATATTTGAAATAATACGCAAAATTCCATGATACAAATGATGATCACACTTCGGTGCATGACTGATTATAACACATCAGAACAAGTCTGATCTCAATTTAAACATAAACGTAGGGACAGTTTGGGTTTTTCCAAGTCAGTCTAGATATCAAAGTCAAGGTGGATATAAGTACATTATCAAGTTCGCGGTAAGTTTTCCGCTCTGCTCAGCGAGCGTGATGTTTGTCACCCGGAGCGCGAGTACAATGTACCAGGAACAAATTCCACAACCCTCGTTCGTGCAAAAGTGCAAACCAAACTTCTGCTATGATTCATATCAAGCATCTGCAGCCCCACTGAGACAAATCAATCTGGTCTCTTATTGGGGACAAATTTAACTCTTTTTCCTCCCTGTTTGCTTTCCAGGTGACAAACTCCACAGTCAGGAAATCATATGTGGTAATGTTCTCATACACACCTCACTTCTGATTTAACACAGACTTAAGAAAACAAACAAACAAAAAAAAAAACACGCAAACTGTCCCTTAAAGTTTGTCACCTTTTTTTTTGCATGAAACATACGTCATTCTCATCATCATCGATATTAATCCTACTGCAAAATCAGTACTTGTGTTTAGCAAGAAAAGTTTGCTTAATGCATAGTGTTCCCTATTATTATTATTATTATTATTATTATTATTATTATAATACGCAAAAGTCATTGAGCGTGGTAGATTTTCCGCCGTATGACCCGCATCAGGATGTAAACTTTGGTTAAACCCCAAACAGACACCGACCTCAGAATACTGCTCATGATTTTGGCAACTAAACATCAGACACGCTGGACAATTTTCTCAAACTTACAGTAGATTAAACGTCTGGACCTTAAACCAGACAAAAAAGCCAGTGGATGTGCAAACGGCAAATCATGAACGAAATGAAAATAAGAATCTGAAGTCTTTAAACAGGGAAATAAATAAAATAAAATAAAGTTGGAACCACAATCCAGACATCAGCCTTAGTGACGTGGTTCCGATTTAGACTCAGTTGTCAGGTGATCTTTATGTATTGTGTTATCTGGATTATATGAGTCTAATGTAATAACTTATTATTTGTTTTTGTATCTGCCTTAACTACCGCACGGGTAGCTCAGGAGTTAAGGCAGTGGACTACAGTCCGGAAGGTCACAAGTTCAAAACCCCACCACCAGCAGGTTGGGCCCTGGGGCGAGACCCTTAACCATCATCTGCTCAGATGTATAATGAGATAAAAATGCAAGCTGCTCTGGATAACGGCGTCTGCCAGATGCTAAATTTGAGCAGTCTTTACGGTAGACGCTTTATTCTAGTACTTACGGTAATTAGTCAATGAATACTAGTTTGACACTAATAGATCATTAAACATAGAAATTAATGTACAGATTATCATTATTATTAGCAGTGACTACAGTAATAGACCTGTAAATTCCACTTTAAACTCTTTGACTTTACTTTGGTGAAGTGAAGCTGATTTAAATAAGAAAGCATTTTTAAATGAAATAACGCATAACATGTATTAACATCAGTGTGGATGCTTACGGTATGTCAAGATAAATGACATACAGTTACTGTTCACTCCACAAACTTTAATGATAAGGTCATAGTTTGATACTTTGTCACCAAGGATTTGGTCTAATCATCATTAAAGCTTGCGTTGCGTTTTTAGTGACACGCCCTGTCCTCAGGTCAGTAGTCACCCGACCAGAGCGGGGACATGAAATAAAAAAATCAAAGAAAGCATTTCATTTCTCAAGTTCTGGACCTAGACTCCAGTCTGATGAGCTGCTCTTAGATATTAAAAAAAGAAATGCATAACAGCAGTTGATTGGCTGAAACAGAGCATCTGAGCTGGATCGTTGCCAAACTATGACTTTAAAGTTCTCTGACTATTTTTTTTAAGCCCTCAGATTTTTCCGCCTCTAATATCAGGTTGTTAATTACAGTGACGCCATGTCTATATTACAGTGTAATACACTAGCGTAGCTGACACGATTTGAAAACAACAAAAATAAAATCAGCTCATCAGGTGAAATTATAAACTGGTAATCTTTCTGCATTGCTCCTATTAGCTAAGCAAAGCTAGCATAATAAATGTCAATAGCAAGAGGACCTGTTGGCATGCTGGTTAAATAAGTGCTCTATGACGACATGCGGGAAAAAAAAAAAGTTAAGTGCTGAGTTAAGTAGTATTTAAATAAAAAATAATGCCAGGTATAAAACAAGGGAAAATTTTGTGCGTCTTGTTTGGCATGTAGAATATATATATATATATACTTCATATATTTCAGATTCGCTTCCTCGTTAGTGTAAAAAGCACCATAAACCTTGTAAACCTCACAGAATTAAACAGCAAACAAAGGAGGAGTGATCGCTTCTTTTTGCCTCAGATGGAACAGAAAGACAGAAAAATGTATGAAGGACGGAGAGACGTGATGATAAAGTAATAATGAGGAAATGAGAGGAACTAAAGGTGGACTGGTCTAAATATTTTTCTTTACGCTTAAACTCAAGTGAGGATTTTACTAGTGCAGTGAGTGTGTGAGTGTGTAGCCTCAGAGCAGTGTGTGCATTAACAGAAGCCATGCTTTTCACAGAATGGTGTGCGAGCAACAAGTGGTTGTGCGATGCTAATGCATGGTGTGCGATGCAAACGTTTTCGTTTTTTTTCACCCCAGAGCTGCGTGTTTGATTACTCGACCACACCTCAGAGTTTCATACATGAAAACCAATACCATAAACTACGTTAATGCTCTGAAGGCTGGTGTAAAAACTGTGATAGATGATGTCTATGATATATATATATAAAATTAATGGCATGTTTGAGAGTGTGTGTATGCAATCTGTTGGTCTCCCGGCAACTCCAGCCGTACACTCGTGCACTCGACACTCAACACGAAGAAACATTCTGACATACATGACCATCTGTCAGGTCTTTAACAAAACAGCCCGCGCCCAAATACCCCCCTCCCCCCCAAAAATCATAAATTAAAACTATCCCCAAAAACTGAGGTCAGAGGTCAAACGTTGTTACACCCCCCTCCCCCCGACATATACACATACATAGTCCCTGCCCCCACCCTCGTCAGTGCTTAATGCATGTCAAACTGCGAGGATGAACAATAATCTGCACCCCGAGGTCAAAGGTCAGAGCTCTACATAGGAATCCAAGTCTGCAAATGAATCCTATGGATTTTCAAGCCCCTGGATTAAAAAAAAAAAAACAAGAGTCAGAGGTCAAAGGTCAGAGCTCGTGACCCTTCCCTGAGTCTAAAGAAAACCTGATGCATGTCAAATTCTTAAAACGTAAAACAAACCTAAAAACAAAAAAACAAACAAACAAACAAAAAAATCTCGAATCGAGTCCAAGTCACATGATTCCTTGAAAAACCCTGCCCCAGAGGTCAGAGGTCAATCTGAGATCAGTACGCCGGACAGTCGTAGGTGTCGATCCATAGCAAGTCGTCCAGGACGCCCCAGTGCAGCGACAGGATGGAGCCAACCACCAGGACGTGCATGATTTGGTGGCTGTTGCACCAGTAGTCAAAGAGCCCGGGGCAGAAGCGCTCGGGCACACGGGCGATATTGATGACTCCGCCCGACACCGCGAGCGCCTCCATGGTGAGGAAGTGGCGTAAAGACGTGGGGCTTCCGCCTCCAACACCCAAGCACCGCAGTCCAAGGAAGAAAAAGCGAAAGAGCGCCTGGCCGGCAAACGACCGCAGACGGCGAACGCTGCTCCTCGCGGTCACTGCGCAGTAGATGGCGTAGCTAGAAAGAGCAATGTAGGTCAGCAGGGCGGCGCCGCGCAGCAGCGGGTAACACAGCAACGTGCTGTAGACGATGGGCAGAGCGCCTGCAGAGAAAGGAAAGAAAAAAAGAATTACTCATGAAGGTCAAACAGGATTGATCCAGTACGGCGGTAAAAACCGCTGCTCGCTGTTTCCATTGAGAATCTGTTTATTATCGATTAGCATTTTTAAACCACGATATGGTACATACTCCCACAAACTTTTCATTTCAGGAAGTGACCCAACCAATCAGAGACATCTCTGTAACCACGTAATTGATGGCACGTTAATTGCCGCGTGTCCACCGTTTTTTAAAAAGATTGTAGACATCAAGAAAGTATAACATCACTAAAATCTGAAAAAAAAATGACACTCTAAAATAAATCAGGAGAAAATTAATACACAACAACAATATATGCGGTTCAATGACATTATTTGCTGTGCACTACAGGAATAAAATTTAGTGTTGTGTCTCTCTGGTTTTCTTTTGCCTTGTTTAAAGATGGTGTTCTAGACCAGCAGTCATGTGGCTTCTGTAAAGCGCTGCCAAGGGTTCAAGCATTCTGTCTGATAGAAGCTGCTTTGGTATACATGTTGAGATTGTATAGGCTTAGTTTTACTGCTTACAGCTGTTCACACTGGACGATTACTTGGTCCCGTATGCGAGTATGACTGCTCCGCCACACATTAGCCAGCTTTTACACTATTAATATTGCTCTGTAACCAGGTCCTCTTGCGTTTATACATGTACCTCCGATAACAGACACTAAAAGCTTCAACCTTTGCACTTTGCACTACACCCAATGGTATTTATATTATGGAGAGAAAATGGCTTTTTTTACGCTATTGTCTTCCGTCCTACTTTGTCAGATACTTTATGAGCGTGTAGTTCAGAGAAGGAAGAAACTGTCAGCTTTGTCAACTGTCGCATTCTAAACTTTCGTTGGTCTGGTTAGCTTTTACTTTCGGGACTCCGGCATGAATTCAAGTACACTTGCTCCAACACTCAGTATGTTCATGTCCAGGCACGGATCAGCGTACGGCGTCCTCAGTTCGACTGGACTACTTACACACCAAAGTGGACCGTTGTTTCAAACATGGCGCCATCAACACCGCCCATCTCCTCCGATATCTCTGTATGTGTGAGAGGGTCACTCTTTAAATTTTGTTCAGAAAAATCATTAATATTAGGTGTGGTGTGAAGATTGATTAGTGGAGCTTGTGAAGCAAATCACTTGTATTACTTTTGCAGGCTTATTATTTATTTATTTTTTTATTCTTCTTCCGCACAAATTTTGGCGCGTAACTATTCCCGTACCATTTGTTGTAGACCCATGAAAGAGGGATCAAATCGTGAGGCTTATTCAGGAATGGGGTGCTATGACTTTTCTAAGGGGTGGGAGGTCAGGAGGCAATTTACTACCCAAAAAATCCCATAGACTTAACATTAGGACTAGTGCAGAGCAAGAGTTTTGTAGAAATCTCAAACGTTACCACATTACCACAAGTTGTACCCCTGGGACACAAGAGCTGCCCAAATTTGCTTCATTGACATATAATGGTGAAGGCACTCCCCACGGAAAAAGGAAGTGCCCACAGTTGCGTTCCCTGCTATGGTAACTTCCTTAGGAACTTTGAAACTGTACCTAACTGTGGATCTGGTTGTCATATGGACATGAGGGTGGGCTCATTTTACTCCGGCAACCAATCAGTCTCTCAGGATCATTGTGAACTTGTCAAGCCATGCCCTAGAAACCACTCTAGAGCACCTTAGCCACTAATCCTGTAGACTGTCATTATAAAACGCCCAGAGGTCTGAGTTTTGCCACGTCAAGCACCACTCACATTTTCTTCAGAAAATTTACCTCTCTAGTTTCCTAGTACTCTTCTCCTTTTGGTGTTTTTTGGCCAGAAGTAGCTCAGTGGTTAAAGCCACTGGACTAATAATCTGTAGGTCCCAGGTTCAATACCCTAGCACCATGAAGTTGCCACTGTTGGGCCCTTGAGCAAGGCCCTTAACAGCCTAGATGAATATAGAGATAATCATGTAAATCGCTGTGCATAAGACCGTCTATCAAACGTCATTAATGTAAATTTAGTTGTATTGGCAGCTCTCGAACCAACTAGGTGCATACTGCCCCCTGCCGGGTGGGTATTCACACTGCATGTCCTGGACATTGATGTGGTCAAGTGTACTCAGGTGTATGTCGGAGTCTCTAGTATTAAAGCACACCGAATGACTGAAAATTCATTCGACTGAAAATGAAAAAATCTGACTCTGAAGGTTGAGTCCACTGAACAGCTGTGCATGTCCACTCTGAATATGAAAAACTTTCCCTGTGTAAATATTAATAAAACTTAAAAGTTGCTGACTCTGATCTGACCACATAACCAGTGACAATACCAACGACTCAAATTAAGCAACTGTTGTGAATCGTTGTGATTAAGAAATCATTGTGTGTAATTGTTGTGAATTCTTATGAATTGCCACGTTCTCCATCTGTTCACAACTTTATTGCTTCACCCTGTTAGCAAGTTACCAAGCTAATGACTCAGAGGACAGAGTGTGAAGGAAACTGAGTGTAAATCTCTATGGAAATCTCTTCAGCTACACTGCTGCAGCTTCCAAGGTCGAGTGCGTCAGTGGTGGAAAAGTCCGCTGACGATACACACTCCTCCTGTTCTGCTGTAAGGCACGGTGCAGAGGGAACGTCAAGGAAAGATGAGATAAGTCGTTAAAAGGAACAAAAAAGAAATAAAAAAAACATAAACATATGGGTTCCTCCTAATAAAAAGAGAAATAAAACAATGGAGTCCATGACGCTAGAGAAGAATAAAACACTCCAGGGGATTAACAGTAATGTCGCTTCATCACACCATGCTATCTTCTTCTTTGTCTTTCAGCTCTTCCCTTTCAGGGGTCGCCACAGCGAATCATCAAACTCTATCCTGTGCATCATCTTCTCTCTGCTTCCTGTCATTTCTTCATTGCCACTGTCTCTAAACCGTGGAGCATCGCTGGTCTCACCACTGTCTTCTACACCTTTCGTTTCATTCTCGCTGATACTCTTTTATCTGCAGAAGTTCAGCACCTTTTTCACCTCTGCTCCCTGTAGCCTCAACGTTCCCCTCAGGGTCCTCTCATTCACACACATGTATTCTGTCTTGCTGCGGCTAACCTTTATTCCTATTCGTACCTCCACCTCTCTAGATTTTCCTCCACCTGTTCCCTGCTCTCGCTACAAAGCACAATATCATCTGCAAACATCATAGTCCATGGAGACTCCAGTCTAACCTCATCCGTCATCCTGTCCATCACCAGAACAAGCAAGACGGGGCTCAGAGTCGATCCCTGATGCAGACCCGCCTCCACCTTGAACTCTTCTGTCACACCTACAGCACATCTCACCACAGTCTTAAAGCTCTCATACATGTAATTTATCCATAGTTCATCTATTTTTATTAATTAAATTATTTATTTTTCCATTCATAATGAAACCTGAGTTCATCCATAAAAATTAATATGTTAAAAAACTTGATTTGCTGTTGCTATAGAAACAATAACTATGTAATAAATATGTAATAATTATGAATAAAGCCGTTATGTGCAGGTGAACGACTGTCACGGCTGCTGTTACAGAGAATTAATCAACACCTTCTGACCTGGAAATCAATAACGCTCCACTGCCTCTTTATTACAATATGTAATTGTATAATTGTTGACTTGGTGTCCATTAACTCGTTATCCTGATTATGCAACATTATTTAGACTCTATTCAGACATAGGAGGCCTCAGTATGTTGTGTGATGCTTAGATGAATGACGTTAAATTGGATTTCAGGAGTCCTGCATCCTGTGCTGATGATTTAGAGCTGATCTATTTATTTATTTGTTTGTTTATTTATTTATTTATTTCTATTTATTAAGCTAACCCTGGCGAGCAGCTGCAGCACTGCGCTGATGATAACAGATCCGCGTCTCCTGCTCTGAATAAACTGCATCATGGCGTTTTTTTTTCCCCGCATGCGGATTATGCTGAGCGAATCCCAAGCTCATCACTTTCTCGTCCTGCTTATCAGGGAGGACGCTTCGACACGGCGGAGAGGAACATCCTGGAATCGGGGAAGACAAATCAATCGGTGCTGGAGAGCTAAAACCGGGTACGCGATGAGGAAACGCTAATTATAGGTCGTGTGAGAGGAGCGCGAGCAGGAGGAGAAGAAAGAGGCTTGGTGGTGTGATGTGGTAAGCGTGCGTCACCATGGCCAGTGTGACTTCTGACTCGATACCCAGCATCAGTATCATCACCATGATTAGTATCACGATAATTATCGTTCACTTCACAAGTGCAATTGACGCGTGTTCGGCTTGGGTGATCACATGACCAGCGACCACCCTTTTCGGCTAATGGAAGAGGCTTTCACTGTGCCCTCTAGTGGAGAAAGAAGGAAATGCAGATGCGGCACAGGTGAGACAGAAAACATTAAAAAAATATTTTATTTACTATTTACTTTTTTTACTTTTATTTTATTTTTTTTTGTAATGGAACAGAAATATGTCAGTTTTGACGACTGTCAAGTGTTTTATCAACAAACAATAACAACACCAGGGCCAGTGTTGAGGCTCTTACCCAGCGTGGTAATCATGCAGATTCCACACATGTCTAAAGTGAGCAGTCTTTTGTAGACGGGTTCTCCGCCCTCGTGGTTCATGAACAGGTGATAGAGGACGGAGCCGAGCTGCGGAGACAAACAGGCCAGGAAGTGGACCACGCCCAGCCACGTCACACTGATCTGAGTCCAGGGCATGTTGAGGGGGAGCAGCACCAAGAAACACAGCAGGGGGATGCCTGTTGACACACACACACACACACACACACACACACACACACACACACACACAATTTGCCGTCAGAACTACTTCATTTCTGACTTCTGCGTTTTTTGGGAGATGATGATGATGGAACACAGACGCTCCTGTGCTCACGCTGCGTTGGTAATAAAACACAAGTTTGGCGGTGTGTGTGTGTGTTACACCGTGTGTCTGATGCAGTGAGATGACGTGTTGATTTGACATCAATTGATTTGGGAATTGAAAAAAAACAAAAAACAAAGTGACGTCTGCTGTCCAGCTTTTGAAGGGTTCACTGAGTCATGCTAAAAAAAGAAGAAAAAAAAAAGAAAAAGTGAACAGCGCCATCACCATGAGGAAATAATATTTATAAACTATAATTAAAATGTCCCTTATTAAAAACAAAAAAGCATGGTTTGTGTTCGGTGCTATATATAATGCGGTTACTGTTGTTGAACAGTGCCCTGAGACACCCAGGCATAGGTGTGTGTATTACATATTTTAAAAAAAATTCTTAATGTCATGAGGAAATGTTGGCCAGGTCTAGACAGACAGACAGAAGACTTTATTAATCCCAAAGAGAAATGATACTGTTACAGCACAACAGCCAGTTCACAGATTACACAAGTAAACAGGCAAAAGAAAAATTGCAATGCAAAATAAATACATGAACAAATAATGATAATAATAATAATAATAATAATAATAATAAAAAGATACTCTCTTTACAATTTAAGGTGCATTAATGAGGTAAAAATGTGTGTAAAATAATAAGAGTGTGTACATGATGATTGTAGATGTGGGACTGTGCACGAGGTGGACCAGCGAGCTGAACCAGTAATCAAAATGAGAATGAAAGGACATCAAGGTGAGCTGATAACGTGAGGAGTCTCCACTGTCAGAATCCAAAACTCGTCAGCTGGCGCCTCGTGATGTGAACATCAGAACATATTTTACATTTCTGTAACGCTACGATGCGTCACGCTTCTTCAGACTGACCGTAAATAAACGTCCAAACTGCCTTATGGTCTACTGAATTATTCATCATCAGTCTCTTTCTCTCTCTGTGTCTCTCTCTAACTCTCTAATACCTCTCTCTCTCTGTGCTGGATGTGAGAAGAGTGTGAGGCTGTTTGGCGTCTTGCCAAGTTTTTCTCTTTTCTCCCTACTTTATTTATTTATTTATTGGTTAATGTTAGTAGTGTAAAATATGAAAGTTACAGGTTTACAGTGAGCGAGAGTGGGCGTGGCACCATGGCCTCTGAGGCCGGTGTGGAGACTCTGTCCCTCCGGCATGGTGTTAGACGCGTGCTGGGAGACGATGTACAGCTGGAGGAGGTGCTGGTGTCCATGGGAGAGCAGGTCGGGTGTGAGAACATCTACTCTGCCTCCGGATGAATAAAGTGCTGCTCGTGTTTTTAACTAAGACAAAGCGCGTGAATACACTGACAAAAGTGGAATTAATGTGAGAGGATCAGCGGTTCACCTCCCCCCTCTGTCTGCCCCCGCGACATGGGCGGTGATATCCAACGTGAACCCATTCATCAAGGACGAGATGTGTAGGATTTGTCGAAGGCATCGCATTTGGAAGACTTCGAGTTTGTTGAGGTCTTGTTTGAGTAGTGTCCATGTCTCTGATCCATAGAGGGCAATTGGTAGAATCAGAGTCCTAAAGAGTCGGATCTTGGTCTTGTTTGGTATGTTGGTTTGCTTTCACAGACACCACTTCAGAGACGCAAATGCCGTGGTAGCTTGACCAATTCGACTGTAGACCTCTGTTGTAGAAGCCACTTTCTTCTCCTGGACCAGCGACCCGAGGTATTTGAATTGTTGGACCTACTCAATCTGCACACCATCGAATTGCACATTGGCCAGCGACCCATCTGTTGTCAGCACTTTCGTTTTGTCCGTGTTAATTTTCAATCCATATGATTGGGCGACGTTGGCGATGTTGTAGCGAATGTCCGTGGCCGCCGCATCGTCACCTGCCAGGATGCCACTATCATCTGCGAACATGAGATCAGTTAGAAAGCCATCCTCACCGTACTGGATTCCTTGTGTGCCTTCGAAGACTTTTGAAGAGCAGAGGGGAGACTCCAGTTCTGATAGTAAACTCTTCCGTTCCGTTCGTTCGTTTCGGATGCATACTTGACTGGAGGACCCGGCATAGTTTTCCTGAAGGAGCTTTATGACTTTCGGAGGTACATGCTCGGTCTCCAATGCCTTCCACAGTGCTGGCCAGTGGACGCAGTCAAAGGCAGATCAAAAGTCGATGAAGACGATGACTGCCCTTTTCCCGCATCTGATTCTTTCCTCCATCAGTTGACAGAGAGTAAAGATCTGGTCACTGCAACCACGGTTTGGCCTGAATCCAGCTTGCTCCTCCCGGCTTGTCTGTTCGCGATATCGCTGCAGCCGTGATTGGATGATTTTCATGAAGATCTTTCCAATGATGGACAGCAAGCTTATGCCTCGATAATTCTTTCAGTCTCGGCTGTCGCCTTTTTTGTGTATGGGCACTATTGTGGCCTTCTTCCATGCTCGTGGTATTTGTCCCATGCGCCAGATGTTTCAAATGAGCAGGAGTAGTCGGTGGAGTAATAGATCCCCGCCAGCCTTGATCGCTTCGGCTGTGACCTGGTCCTGCCCTGATGCCTTGCCAGTTTTCAGAGTTCGGACGGCTGTCCGGACTTCGTCCAAAGTTGGCTCAGTGTCAGACATGTCGACCTCTGGTGGCTCAATGCGCGGCGGCTCTGATTGTGGTCCTTGCGGAGAAATGTGGTTGTACAGCTCCTCAAAGAATTGTCTCCATCGTTGAAGGCGCTTGGTCGGCGATCGCACAAAGGTACCATCAGCATTTCTGATGTTGTCATTCGCTGACTTAACCTTTCCACTCAGTCATCGAAGAGTCCGGTAGAGCGTGTGGTATTCGTGTTTGGAGGCTGCCTGTTCCAAATCGGCCGCCACTTGGTTCCAGTAGGCCTCTCGCTCTTCTTTCATTCGACGACGAGTTGCTTGGTTGAGCTGCCAATATCGTTCGAAATTCAGCAGTTTGACTCGCTTTCATTCATTCATCAGATATCCACGGCCGCGTTGGTGGACACATTTCCTTGGCGCAGTCCATGATTGTGCTTGATATTTGCCTTTCTTCAAGGTCGACGTCCTCTGATTGTGGTAGGGCCGCGAAACGTTTGGCTAGCTCAAGTTGGAATTCGGCCTTTCGGACAGGGTCAAGAAGACCCTTCCAATCCAGCTTGATAGGAGGACGAGATTTACGTTTGGCCCGTTGCAAGGTAGTGATCCGATCCACAATCTGGTCCACGCATCAAGTGGACATCCTTGAGTGACGATCGAAATCGAGAGTTGATCAAGATGTAGTCTAAGTCCTTGCCAGCTGGATTTCGCCACATGAGTTGATGTTTCAGGGGATGCTGGAAGTGGCTGTTTCCCACAAGGAGGTTGTTGGTGCTGGCAAAGAATAGAAGGCACGTTCCATTGTTGTTGATCTCTCCGTGTCCAAACCGGCCCATCGTGTCCTCCCATCCTGTCCGATCTGTGCCAATGTGGGCGTTAAAGTCACCCGCCAGGATGGTCACATTGGTCCATGGGAAGGAGTCCAGCATTTGCTGGAGTTGGTTGTAGAAACTCTGCCAAGGACGGTCCTAAGCCCGGCTGCAAAAGGAGGAAGGTGGTCGCCCTGCCGAGGCAGCCAGAACCGGGAAACCGGGGAAACTAGGCATGAAACCAATGGATAATCGGAACACACACACACACACACACCTGTAGACATCGAGGAGCAAGTCAACATCTTTATACAACTGTTCAAAACTGGGAAAAATCATGTGATGAAAACGTTAAAGGAAGTGACAAAAAAACTTAACTGTCACGCAAAAGGAAGAAAAAATGGACAACAAAAAACCAGACCATAAAGCAGAGGGCTGCAGATGAGTGGAGAACAAACTAAAACTGAAAAAAGAGATGATGTTAATGTAAATGTAAATAGTAACTAACACACAAAAAAATCTGAAAATATGTAAATATGTAACATTTCCCTAATAAAGTTTGTTAAAATCTCAAATCTCTCGCTCTCTCTGTCTCTCTCTCTCTCTCTGTCTGTCTCTCGCTCTCTCTCTCTCCGTCTCTCTCTCTCTCTCTCCTAATGCACAATGATTTTTCCGAGGCAGGTAAAAGCTTGCTGTCCGTCAAGCGAGTCTATTTCGAGGCGTTTATGTTTCCCTGAGAGGAGAAACCCACACCTGTGCTGCTAAACATAGAACACACAAAGAGAAATATGTGTGTGTGTGTGTGTGTGAGAGAGAGAGAGAGAGCATGAGAGAGAGTGCACAGATATTGTTACGTTAAGAAGCCTAATGAACCCACTTTATTACAGATATGTTTGAATTACATCCTTATTGTGGTGTGTGTGTGTGTGTGTGTGTGTGTGTGTGTGTGTGTGTGTCCATTAGCTCTATTTGTCCTCGTCTGTTTGAACAGCGATAAAGAAACAAAAGCGGAATGCGAGATTGCGAATCGCGCCACAAACCGCAGACGGTAATGACGTGGCGTACGGATCAGATGTCACAGCAGATGGAAGCTGTGTGTGGAGTAAAGCTCGGCTGAGGATTTAACACACACACACACACACACACACCTCGGGGCCTCAGACCTGACTACACACTGTGCAACGCTTGTCGGTGTGTCGCTGTGTTGTCGATTACGTCTTTTAGATGTATCTTAGAGCTTGTGGTCTTTCACATAAACATAAACAGGGTTTTGTTTATTTACTTTTTTTCTTTCTATAGTTTTTAGATGGAAAGAAACTTCTGGGCCGCGTGACTTTTCTTTGATAATCCCGGTGTGGAGCTGGGACGGTGTGAAACCCGACTCTGAATACTGAAAACGAAATCGAAAATTTTTTTCTCTTCATTGATTTTCTCTCCTTGTCGGTTTAGTTTATCCTCAGTTTAGGGAAACACTCAAGGTGTGGACGACCGGGCGCTGAAGTCCACATCGGCCTGGTGATGACCGTAAGGAGAGCAGATCTCTCGGGTGTGTTCAAACAAAACACATGGAAAAACACCAGGCCTGCTCACACACAGTATGGTTCAAAAGTCACAATGCTACACACACACACATACACACACACACACACACACACACACACTGAGGTTTTGTCTCATTGTTTTTTTTTACAGATATACAGCTCATTGTTCTTGTCTCTCATGCTGTCACTCAGTCAGTCTCAATAAATCAGAACTAAAATCACGCGACGCCTTTCCTCGAGGCGCGCGCTAACCCTGCATGAGCACGCACTCATACACCCGCTTCCGTGAGCAGCGTCAGCGCCAGGCTCGGGTTCAGCTGCGTCGCTCGTTTAAAGACGAGCTTCTCCTGCTCAGATGACAAAAAAAAAGGTCACAGTGCGCAGAACAGAGAAAAGAAAACGCAGCGAATATCACGAGTTCCAGCCGAGATAGAAAGTAACACGCAACTGATACAGAGCTGAGCAGAGACACCAGGAAATAAATAGGGGGGAAAATAAATAAATAAACAAACCAATGATTAAACATAATCAAACAAACATCAAACAAATAACATTAAAGAAAAAAATGGATGTTGATACCTTACCTATTGGAATTTATTTATTTGAAATTTATTATTCAGTCACTCACTCATCATCTATACGCTTTATCCTGTATACAGGGTCACGGGGGCGGAGCCTATCCCAGGAGACTTAGGGCAGGAGGCGGGGTACACACTGGACAGGGGGCCAATCCATCACAGGGCACAAGGGCACACACACACACCTACATATATATATATATATATGTGTGTGTGTGTGTGTGTGTGTGTGTGTGCGTGTGTGTGTATGTTTGTGTGTGTTTGTGTGTGTGTATATATATATATATACACACAATTTGGGAACCCTAACTAACCTGACCTACATGTCTTTGGACTGTGGGAGGAAACCGGAGAACCCGGAGGAAACCCACCAAGCACAAGGAGAACATACAAACTCCACGCAAACACAGACGGGAATCGAACCCTGACCCTGGAGGTGCAAGGCCACAGTGCTGACCACTACACCACCACTATTTAAATTAAATAATATATTAATTAATAAATAAAAAATACAAATATAAATGATTTTACATGTAAGACACAACACACATGAATTTATAATAAATAAATTTATAATAAATTAATGAATAAACTGAAACTAATTATATAATACATACAAAACAATATAACTTTTGTTTTACTCAAGACCGCTTTTTTTCTTTTTCGTTCATTTTTTAAAATAAGAACACAAAGTTATTTAAAATGATTTTTTTGCGCTTGTCCTCACTTTATACATGAACAGACCAAATGTACCAAGTTTAGTGAGTGCAATTTTTTTATAATTAAATAATTCCGTAAGCAAATTCATTCATTAATTAATAGGTTTTCATTCATATTATTAATTGATTAATTAATAAGATTATTTGTCTTGTTTAATGATTTTATTTTTATATAAAAAAGATGGAGAAGGTGGTTTACACTAGTAATTAAATGTTAAAAGGCTCATGCTTAGTGACGTTTAAATGAAATAAAGTCTTTAACACAGCAATTTGTTGTGCGAAAATGACGAGAGTCGCGAGACTGCGCAACAAAAATGTTAAATATCGTTTCTGAGTTACATCTGGACGATGGTGCACTTACATTTTTGTTTTATTATAATTTCATCTAAACTGGTTTACAGACGAGGGCGAATCCCATCTAATCTAACCAGTTTGCAGCACCTGAGAGCTAAGAGGGAAAATACTGAAAACGCCACAGATAAACACACACACACACACACACACACACACACACACACACACACACAAAAAAAAAAAAAAAAAACTTTTTAGATGCGTTAACATGAGGAACAGTTACATTAAAATAAAATAATGAAAAGACATGAGTGTAAGATTTATCTCGTGTCTCCCACTGTTTAATGGTTACTGTGATGTTTTTTTTTTACCTCACCGTGAGTGTAGATGAAGCTTTGTGGACGTGGCTAAATGCAGTAGCGTGAATGTGCCTGGTCGTTTATAGCATGAGCAAGTACAAAGAAGAAAATAAGTCACTTCTGGAAATGTGGTGAGAAGGGTTTTAGTTCGATTTGACATAAACGCATCGAAGACTTTTGCGTACATGTGAGAAATAAGGGGCATAAAGACACTTACCAACTGTAAAAGATTTTAACGTTTAAAATGAAAACCTCTGCCTGCAGGACGTGCGTGACCCGAGGCATTTGCATGAACCCGGAAGAGAAACGTATGCAAATGTCTGTAATGCAAAGTGTGTAAAAATCACATGAGGTCCACTTTTCACCCTGTTCTCCTGCATGAAGGCGAAGTGTTCAGTGCCACCGTACGCCTCAAACCTCGGGTTTCTAGCAAGCACATTATAAGGAGCCCCCGGTCACATGACTAGCCACGCCTTTCAGACAGGCTTGTGAAAATGTGCATTAAAAAAAAAAAAAGAAAAAAGAAAACTTTTATTCCACAACATTTATTCTAGAGGATCTTCCATGTTATATAGTTTTAAAATATACAGGGTGGCCAAACGCAGGCTTACAGTTAACACTTTATTAGAAATTTAGACTTTTATTTACATATATTATAATTACATATTAGACATTTTACATTGAACATTTAATCTCTCAAGTGCTCAAAGAGTCCACCTTCTTGATAATAGAAAATTTTATATCTACAACGTGATTGTGAAGGTGAAGCAGATAATAAAGTAACTGTAACCCAACTTTTGGCCCAACCTGTATACTGTATATAAAACCTATTTTTAATCATAATTTAAAACATATTATTAAAATGATTACACATTTATTGTGATAATTTGAGGTCGAAAAATTTTTATAAGACGAATAAATATTTGAAGACAAATTAGTTTTAAATTCACACATATGACAGACGATAAAAAAAAATCATGATAAATTTATAGAATGAATCTGATGATAATTTGTTGTCATTCTTGTCAATAAAGTCAGATTGAGAGACTAAACTTAATCAGCAATTAAAACAAACTATTTAAAATTTTGGACGTTTAAATCCAATCCAGTCCGAGCTAAGGCTTTACGTCACGAACAGCTGGTGCAGTCAAATGAGTCTGGGTTTACTTTAGACGCGTCCGAGGTGTGGCAAAAAAAAATTTGCTTTTCTTACTTGCAAATTGCAAATGGAAAAAAAAAAAAAAAAAAAAAGGGAAATATGGTGGGTGAATGAAGTCAACCGCTTTGAAAACGTTCTGGTTTAATGAACTCATGTCTGCTGTATACGCACCAGGTTTCTTTTAACGCTTCAGTTTATCTTTTATAAATATTCGACTGAGACACTCCTCAACCTTCACCATTCTGAGACGTTCATAAATCATAAGCGCAAACATGGAGAAAGTATCGTGACGTGACGTTTCGGAGACATCGTCCAGCCGCCGGCGCCGATGGAGTGCTGAATTAAACATTAAGACTGCTCGGAGAAGCCAATCTCACCGTGTTGCATTAATAATAAATCTTCAAGCAGTGTTTACAGGGTGTAATAAGCATGCACTGCTTTAACCCTACACCTGCTCCTCACAGTCTTCACGCTGCCGGAGTCACTGAAGTTGTGCGGCTCAGCGTACTCACCGTGTGTGTAGATGTTTCCCAGCTCATTGTGCAGGTAGAACAGGCTCCTGATGCAGTCCTGCACGGAGGAGATGGGTCTGTAGCCGGTCAGCACGTATCTGTTGAACTGGAGGTGAGGAGGAGAGCTCGCCCAGTCCAGTAATCTGGGTCCATTTAGATAGGCCATTGCAAAAACAAACGAAAACAAAAACACGCACACATACGCACACACACACACAGCATACAACATGCAACATGCAACACGACACACTACACTGCGGAATCTCCCGGTCTGGGTTACACGCGCGGCTGAGCGGTGCGCGTGCATCGGGATGTGCAGCGCGTGCCTGCTGCCATGGTGAGCGCAGGAGACGGAAAAGCCGGCTGAGAGGGGGAAAAAAGAAAAAATATTCAAATAAAACAAAATAAAATAAAGTAAAGCCGAGCTCTTTTCCTGAATGATTTCAAATTTGCTTTTAAACAAAAAATGTCACCTAGACAGAAAAATCTGACATCCGACCTGACAGACAAATCGATCGTGAAACATCTCCACACAAGCGCAGAACTAACTCTGCTAACTAGCTAGCGGGTTAACTAACCCCGGACACTGCCTGTCTTTTGCATAAACGCTAATGAGCGACATTGGCATGTTGGAATGAGAAGGCGGGGTTTTTTACTTAATATTATTAGTATTATTTATTATTATTATTATTATTATTATTATCTTAACTTGGCAAGTGTGGAATTTTTTTTATTAATATTTAATGTATTTTATTTTAAAGTGAGTTTAAAACAAAAAACTCTTTAAAACTTAATCAAACCTCATTACCATGTGATTCGAATAATTCCACCTGCCATGCCAATAATCATAATAATAATAATAATAATAATAATAATATAAACTTCAAGTTCAGTAAGTTCACCGTGACCTCAGATTCACTCGAAAGCTTCCAGGAATTTGGCGTCTCTTTAATCAATTTTTTGTGGTTGAACTCAAATTAGTTTTAATTATTTATAATAATTATTATTTTTTTAAGAACTGAGTGAACGCAAATTAAATGTCGATGTAATAACACGGTAATTGACCAGCAATTATACTTAATTTCAGCAATTTTTATCAATCGATCCTGGGTGTCTGAATTTGATCATTTATTAATTTCATTTTACTGATGTATTGTAAGTTATGATTAATTTCATATCTTAATCGTTCCTTTCATTACTTTATTCTTAGAATGAGATTATCTACACTAACGTTCTCTTGTAGATATTAAAGTTTTTCTTCTTTAATATCCAGAAAAAAGAAAAACAGCATAAAAAATAACGAACATTAATCTCAGTTCAGTCACATCAGCAGGCTGTAGCCACGCTCACAACGAGCGCACGCACGCGCACACGCGCGCGCGCACGGACGGACGGACGCACGAGCGCGGAAGCGCGCGCACCGACACACAGAAACACATAGCTAGCTAACATGTAGCCGCTCTTGCTAATCCAAAGGCAAGCAGAATGAACGTTCAGTCAAATCATAATTAATATTCCTGGAAAAAATGTATAAAAAATAAATAAATCAGAGAATGTCACAGCCGAACGGCAGCGGTCATGGCCGGAGCGGAGCGCCGCTGTGGGCCGCCAGGCAGAGCGACTGGAGCCGGGCACAAATCATAACACACCCGCTGGCTCGGCTCGGCTTATTCCGGGGACAAAAAGAAAAAAATAATAAACAACAACAAAAAAAATCAGAATCCGACTTTTGCGCGATTATCCTCAAAACCAGTTGTGACATCCAATGCGCTTAAAATCCTCGGAACATCTTCTCCCCTGCCATCTTCCACACCGGTGTCCATAATCAGGCGGTTTTCACTCGGCGCAGCGATGAACGAATCAATAAGGAGTCGGTTCCTTGTTTTATGAAGTGAATCGACACTCAAACACAAAAGACTATTCTCTGATGTATTTAAATAGAAACACAAAATCTTTCTTATATCATCACGTGTACGTGAACAGAAGTCTTGAATTTAAATAAATATTCCTGAATTCCTGATTAAACTGGTTGAATCGAATGAATCGGAGCCAGCTCTGCTCATTTAAACGAGTGTGTTCAAAAGATTCGACTCACTCAATCGATTCACACCTGCCGGCCAAGTGCAGCGCTGATGATTCGGATCAGTTCCTCCTCTACGTAAGGACCAGAATGATGAAACACAGCACACACTCCTCCTTCACCTCTGTGAAGCCTGCACACTGTGTCCGAGCAATATGCTGTGTATTCAAGTCAAGCAGGTTATCATGCTGAGGACATACAACACGACATTGACTATCTTCATTTGATCTGTCTATCTTTGCTGTCTTTCTATCAATCTAACTATTATATACTATAATGTGTCTGTAAAACTTTAATAGAATAATTTTATGAACTACTCTTTAAAGTGTATCGATACTCATGCATAAAATGAGTCTCTGTATTTAAATAAAAGTACAACATTGTTTGTTATGTTGTCTCGTATTACCTTTAGTACTAACAATGCGAATATGAATATCGAAGTCTCGAAGTCAAATAGATTGCAAATGAATATACCTGAACGCTGGTGGTGGTCACCAGTCACCGTGCACCTTCAGGTCCTGGGTTTGATTCCTGCCTCGGGTCTGTGTGCATGGAGTCTGCATGTTCTCCCCGTGCTTGGTGGGTTTCCTCCTGGTGATCTGGTTTTCTTCCACAATATAAAGACATGCATATTAGGCTAAATGATGTTCCCAAACTGGTCATAGTGTGGAATGAGTAAGTGACTGTTTACCAGAGGTCCTACCACGGTTGTAAAAAATCAATAAAGAAATACACTGGTCTCCGCTGGCCCCCAAAGCCACGTGAGGACTCTCTGTTGATTTGTTTAAATAAAAATACATCTTTGTACATTTCAGCCTTTATTCCTTACATTTGCATTACTGCACAGTGAAACTCTTTATTCTTTGCATCTCTTAGCTTTTTTGTTTGTTTGTTTTTTGTTAGTAGGCTGGGGTCAGATCGCAGGGTCAGTCATTATATGGCGTGAAGCTTTGCATCGATGCGTTTAGGTCAAAACAAACTAAAACCCTTCTCACCACATTTCCAAAAGTGACTCATTTTCTTCTTTGTACTTGCTCATGCTATAAACGACCAGGCACATTCACGCTACTGCATTTAGCACACAAAGCTTCACCTACACTCGCGGTGAGCTGAAAACATCACAATAACGATTAAACAGTGAAATACGCGAAACTTTTTGAATTTGAATGTAACTTTTCCCCAGATTAATGCATCTAAAAAGATTTTATTGTGTGTTTGTGTGCATGTGTGTGTGTGTGTGTTTATCTGTGGCTTTATCAGTATTTCCTTTCTAAGCCAACATCTGATGGAAACTTGTTAGATTAGATCAGATTCGCCCTCATCTGTAGACCAGTTTAGATCAAAATATAATAAAACAAAAATGTAAGTGCAACATCATCCAGATGTAACACAGCAACAATATACTACAATAAGTTATTATTATTATTATTATTATTATTATTATTATTATTATTATTATTATTATTATGAGTGTTTTTCCTATTTGTACTGAATTTTAATGAAATAAGTAAAAGTTCCCTTTGATATTACTAATAATGTAGGAGAAGAAACACCATTTTCATTAGTTTAATATTTATTACCCCCAACATTTTTGACAATAACAAGGACAGCCCAAAATAACAAAACTTGACGCTGTCAGTCGCGGGTGTTTCCACCATTTGCCGCAGTGGAGCTGGACAGCGACGTCTCAGGCTCCTCACTGCCTCATGATGATGTTCTGAGGTGATGGTTCCTCTCTTCCACAAGTGCTACACGCAGTTCTGCCAGGTCACGTGGGGGTGGGGTATGATATCATCCAGTCTCTGCTTCAACTGGTCCCAGACCTGCTCTATGGGGTTCAGGGGACATTGATGGCCACCATATGAGGAACTCCAACTTCCTGAAGTCGAGCTGTGACAATTCTGCTACGATGTGGAGGAGGATTATCATCCATAAACAGGAAGTCGGGGGTGGTGCTGGTGGAATTGGGGGATGATGATGATGGGTTCTCTGATGTCTCAGAGGTAAGAACGTGCAGTGACTGAACCATCTACAATAACCGCATCTGTTTTGCTCTGACTGGTGATTCCTGCCCAGACTGTTGCACCTCCTCCACCAAAGCAAACCCTGGGGACCTTCTCCAGCGACGGTGACCCGACACTCATCAGTGAACAGGACGGTGGGCCACTGCTGCATTGTCCAGGTCACATGGTCTTGTGTCCACTGCAGACGTTCACGGCGTGTCTCGGTGTCAGTGGAGTTGCCTGCAACGGTCGTCTGGCATTCAGGCCAAAGCGGTGGAGTCGGGTGCGAATGGTTTGTCTGGAAACCCTAGTACCCCACACATCTGGTAAACGGGCCTGCAGCTGATTCACGAGCAACATCTGACCGCCTGCCACCGACCCGAAGGTGCGCCATGGCCAGGTGGTCGTCCGTTAAGTGACGTCGTGTGTTCATGGCTGTTTGAATGATGAACTTGGAATGAACTTACTGACAATACCAGCCTTTTATACACACAGAATGTTGAAATTGATGCCACATTGAAAAGGGACAATATAAGGCACATCTGTACACAATGAGACAATTACATGGAAAACACACAATGAGGCGTCTATCACCCGATACACTCGCCTCCCCATCCCAAAAATGTCTGAAGTGAAACAAACACCGTACGTATGACATCCACTGAGTCTCTTACAATATCCTCAACATATATATATTGTTAGTTGTGTCACGACTCCTCATTTTTGTACAACAAACCGCTTTGGGCGTTAAACTTTATTTAATTTTAAACATCAGAGCATCTCCAAACTGATCACTTATCATGAGTGCATTATTTACTTTGTGCTTTTTATTTATATTATTATTACATTATTACTATATTTCCAGTGTTATTTTCCCAGTGTAAAGTTTTTATTTTCCATTCATTTTTATATTAATGATTAACTTTAAAATAACAGTTTACAATAATAAACACTATACAAGCCAGAATGTAAAAAGCAAGTTACCAAGTTTATATATACAAAGTTCAGTTTAATTATGTTATTATTATCAACTTCATTTTAATTATTTATTATGTAATATTAATTAATCTATTATTCTATCCATAAATAAATATTTTCTAATAGTGCACATTCAAAGTGCATTTAAAATAATTTAAAAAAGGAAAACTTCTTCTTCTTATTATTATTATTATTATTAATGTTAATAATAATAATAATAATAATAATAATAATAATAATAATAGTGAACATTAGTAAACAAATAGCCCAAGGAACACAGCAGACAGGACAGGGATAAAGTTGTGGAGAAGTTTAAAGCAGGGTTATCTTATGCTTTGAACATCTCACGGATCGCTGATCAATCATCATACGAAAATGGAAAGAGTACGGCACAACTGCAAACCTACCTAGACAAGGACACCCACCTAAACTGACAGGCCTGGCGAGGAGAGAATTAGAGAAGCAGGCAAGAGGCCCATGATAACTCTGGAGGAGCTGCAGAGATCCACAGCTCTAACAATTAGTCGTGACCTCCACAAGTCTGGCCTTTATGGAAGAGTGGCGAGAAGAAAGACGTCGTTAAAGAAAGCCATGAGAAGTCCAGTTTGCAGTCCTACATCGCTCGTCACAAACTGCAAACAGGACTTCTGCATGTCACGCTTTTCAGATTTTGATTTGAAAAAAATAATTTTCCTTCCACTTCACAATGATGTGCCACTTTGTGTTGGTCTCAGACATAAAATCCAGATAAAATAGATTCATGTTTATGGTTGTGACGTGCTAAAATGTGGAAAAGGTCAAGGGGTATGAATACTTTTGCACGGCACTGTATACTCTGGAAGTTGGAGCTATGGAGTTAAAAAAAAAAAAAAGCTGAGCAGAGAGCATGATATCATCCAGTAAAAGTTGTGAATGAAGCCACCGGATACTCTATGAATCATGGTGCAGTTGCACATCGAGGCTGCACGGCATGTCACTTTTACTTATGAGCATTATTCATCTTATTGTTTCAATATATTTACAGACTCTTTTTATTGTGTTGTTGCATTTTGTTCTCAGCATTGCACTAGTAACTCCAGAATGTTCTGAAGAGAGATCAGATGAATTGCATCGTCCTTCTTGGCCATGAAAATTAACTTAATCCCCCCCCAAAAAACTTTCCACTGCATTTCATTGCTGTCATTAAAGGACCTGCTGAGATCATTTCAGTAATCGTCTTGTTAACTCAGGTGAGAATGTTGACGAGCACAAGGCTGGAGATCATTATGTCAGGCTGATTGGGTTAGAATGGCAGATTTGACATGTTAAAAGGAGGCTGATGCTTGAAATCATTGTTCTTTCATTGTTAACATGGTGACCTGCAAAGAAACGCCTGCAGCATCATCGCGTTGCATAAAAATGTCTTCACAGGCAAGAATATTGTGGCTACTAAGATTGTACCTAAATCAACAATTTATAGGATCATCAAGAACTTCAAGGAAAGAGGTTCAATTCTTGTTAAGAAGCTTCAGGGCGTCCAAGAAAGTCCAGCAAGCGTCAGGATCGTCTCCTAAAGAGGATTCAGCTGCGGGATCGGAGGGCCACCAGTGCAGAGGTGCTCAGGAATGGCAGCAGGCAGGTGTGAGCACATCTGCACACACAGGGAGGCCAAGACTTTTGGAAGATGGCCTGGTGTCAAGAAGGGCAGCAAAGAAGCCACTTCTCTCCAAAAAAACATCAGGGACAGATTGATCTTCTGCAGAAAGTCTGGCGAATGGACTGCTGAGGACTGGGGCAAAGTCATATTCTCGGCTGAAGCCTCTTTCCGATTGTTTGGGGCATCTGGAAAAAGGCTTGTCCGGAGAAGTAAAGGTGACGCTACCATCAGTCCTGTGTCACGCCAACAGTAAAGTATCCTGAGACCATTCATGTGTGGGGTTGCTTCTCATCCAAGGGAGTGGACTCACTCACAATGCTGCCCAAAAACACAGCCATGAATAAAGAATGGCACCAAAACACCCTCCAACAGCAACTTCTTCCAACAATCCAACAACAGTTTGGTGAAGAACAAGGCATTTTCCAGCACCGAGCCATAAGGCAAAAGTGAGAACTAAGTGGCTCGGGGACCAAAATGTTGAAATTTTGGGTCCATGGCCTGGAAACTCCCCGGATCTTAATCCCATTGAGAACTTGTCAATCCTCAAGAGGCGGGTGGACAAACAAAAACCCACTAATTCTGACAAACTCCAAGAAGTGATTATGAAAGAATGGGCTGCTATCAGTCAGGATTTGGCCCAGAAGTTGATTGAGAGCAGCCCAGTCGAACTGCAGAGGTCCTGAAAAAGAAGCCCAACACTGCAAATACTGACTCTCTGCATAAATGTCATGTGATTGTCGATAAAAGCCTTTGAAACGTATGAAGTGCATGTAATTATATTTCAGTACATCACAGAAACAACTGAAACAAAGATCTAAAAGCAGTTTAGCAGTAAACTTTGTGAAAACTAATATTTGTGTCATTCTCAAAACTTTTGGCCACGACTGTATATGAAATATAAATTAGCTATAAAGTCATGAAAATAATAATTAATTCTGCAGTCTTATTGTATACTGTTATACAATAGATTGTTTACAGTGATCTATCAGTAAAGAACGAGGAAGGAGGAACTTTGAAAATATGAGATTCAAAGGCGTGGTACATGTTTAGTCTTATCGGCGCGGCCGATCATGGGTTCCGGAGTTATTGGTACACCAGAGATCAGAGATCAAAGTGATAAGGAAAGTCAGGGTTGAATCTTTGAAAGTTTTTTAAGATAATGCACTTGTTAAGAAAACAAATACAAGCACGGGTACACTCTGGATGAGGTGCCAACTCATCACCAGACACAAGCACGCACACACACACACACACACACACACACACACACACACACACACTCACAGGCACACACACACACACACACACACACACACACACACACACACACACACACACACACACACACACACACACACACACACACACACACACACACACACACACACACTCCCAGGCACACACTAGGGATGATCTGGAAAAACCAGCCAGCCTGCATTACATTTTTTGGACTATGGGAGAGAACCAGAGTACTTGGAAGAAACCCAGCATGAACAGAACACGCAAACTTTACACACACACACACACACACACACACACACACACACACACACACGCGCGCGCGCACACACGCACGCACACACGCACACGCACACACACACACACACACACACACACACACACACACACAGTAACTACTAAGCCACCTACCAACTATGTCTGATAAATTTCTGACAAGTATCCATTCTGTTATAATCCCAAGTATTATAACTGTATATGTTGTATATGATGTGTAAAACTGTAAACTGTAAAATCAATCAACATAATTTTAGTTGTAGTTTAACAGTGAACACAAAGGAGCTTCACAGAAATACCTAAATCTAAATTTTAGATATGGATTTTTATTTATTTTTTTTACAAATTTATCCCTAATGAGAAAGCCAGAGGCAACAGCGGTGAGAAAAAAACTCCCCGAGAGGAACCAGGTCCAGAAGGGGAACCATCCGCACCTGTGTGGCACCAGATACTGTAATGCGCTCATGAATCATGTGCCCTTTTTTTACCCATGTGCTATGTGGTACATAATTGCACCTGCTTAACTGTGTTCCAGTTTTAACACAAAGTATATTCGGAATAAGTTATTTATAGCTATAGGTTATAAATATTAATTTTAAATTCTATTCTATAGGCTTTAAGCTGTTGATTATACTGTATGAACAAAGTCCTCAGAGTTTTACTGCTTAACTGCTTAGTCACATCCTTTATAAAGCATCAGTTAAATGAGGTCATGGCAAACCACTAGGTTTCAAAAACACCGTGTTCATTTACACCTTAAAACTTCTCACACTTACATATGTACCATAATTTCACACCATCCAATCCATAAGCCACAAATATCAAATTATAAGATTTATAACTCCTGCCCCATTACCCCCCCCCCCCACACACACACACACACATATAAATACTCCACTGCGAATTGAAGAAGAGCACGAAGAAGGTTCGAGAGGTTTCATACAGCGTGCACAGGTTTTATCTGCTCTCTCTGTCACACACACACACACACACACACACACACACACACACAAACACACACATCAAGGTAAGTGCATCAACCCTTAAGTTTGAATTACATCCACTTTTGGAAATTTTGGAAAAAATGTACTATATCCAGTTTACTTTATTGTAGAGCATCGACTGAATAGTTCATATATTTAAAAAAAAGCTACAAAATTATTAATTTCTTCCAGTAAATATGATCTATAAATATGAATTATAAGCTGATATAATTTAGAATCTAGACACAGAGTATGTTGTGACACACCCGTGCTCTCTCCTTTTACTCCTGGAGGTGAATAAAAAGGTGTATTACACACCCCGTTTAATTACAGGCTGATTATTATGATTATTAATGATGTTTTGTGCGTTTGTCTTGGATTTACAAGGCAAGAAGCAGCGGCAAAATCACTGAGAAAACAGGTGCAGCATTGTGGAGCAGAGAAAAAAATGTCAGTCTGAATTTCAGTATGATGAAACACATCTGTTTATTTTTACTATTTTCTAATACAGGAGGCAAAAATAACACACAAGGAGGCAAAAAAAAAATGTAAACAAAGCAAAATGTTTTTTTCGAGCCTTTAAAGTAGCCAGCTTTGGCACTTCATGAGGTCGTTACCTGAAGTCAATTGACCTTTAACAGTCTTAAAGGAGTTTCTGAATATCTCAAGCACTCGTTACCTGCCAGCAGTGTGCAGCTAAACACGAAACACTGAAGAATCTGAAATATAAAACGTACCTACTGTGTGTGTTTTTTTATTTTTTTAGCTTTTATTATTTTCCCCCATAATTACATTTGTGTTTTCAGTATTGTTTAAGAATGTAGAAAAAGTTCATATAAAGAAAAACACCACAAACAGTTACAGGTTTAGCTAACGGTGTAATGTCCTGTATTTTTTGATGGAGTGAAATTCCACACTCATACACTAGGTGGCGACATAGTCTGCACACCAGTGGTTAGAAATGGAGACGGAGTAGTTAGTGAATGGTTCAGGGTCGAGCCATTAAGAGTTTTTATCCTACTGTACTGTTTCATGTTAGTGATTTATGATACTGAAATCTGTGACTGATTATTCGAAATGATTAATATACACAACAACAGACAACAATGCTTTATATAGAAGATCGTTGACACACAGGCATGAGGCAAGGTCTCGGTGGAAAGTGGTATTAAGAATGATAGGAAAAGGAAGGTGAATTAAGGAGGGTGGAAGGAATGAAGTGGAGGAACGTACGGAGGGTGTGCATGTGCTAGTGCTGTGTGCTAGTGCTGTGTGCTAGTGCTATGTGCTAGTGCTGTGTGCTAGTGCTGTGTGCTAGTGCTATGTGCTAGTGCTGTGTGCTAGTGCTGTGTGCTAGTGCTATGTGCTAGTGCTATGTGCTAGTGCTGTGTGCTAGTGCTATGTGCTAGTGCTGTGTGCTAGTGCTGTGTGCTAGTGCTGTGTGCTAGTGCTGTGTGCTAGTGCTATGTGCTAGTGCTGTGTGCTAGTGCTGTGTGCTAGGTGTGCATGTGCTGGTTCAGGCAGTGCCCAGCTGGCAGAGGGGCACTCGGCTGGCAAGCGTTGGCAGTGACAGAGTGGCAGAATGCGTCCATGTGGGCCGCTGCTCCTGCCAGCCATTCAGTGCTTCCGCCATTGAAGTTCCCGGGGTGTCGTGCTGGATAACAGCATGACTGGGATGTGGTCACGGCCACGAGGCCGCAGCCTGGGTACTGGAGATCATGATTTGTTTCTTTACTTAACTTGTTATTATTGCTAACACATATCCTTCCACTTATGCTGCAACTAACTAACCGTGAGCTGGCGAGTAACAGTTAGTGTAATTAACAGGAGTAAAAGTAGTTTTAAACTCTTAGTGGTACTCTGTAGCCAAAAGGTGAGGAGAATAAACCATGGAGGTGGTGGACAGTCCTGAGAAATTAACTGTCGTATAATATGAATAGATGTTATTATTATTATTATTATTATTATTATGTAGTTTACATAACACATCAACAATGTGTTAAAGAAACAAAGAAACTTATATGGCATTCTGTATTATGCTTAGGCGTGGACTTCTTCTATATAATCTCTCTTTCTCTTTCTCTAAGTTTTGCAGTTGTTTTGGCATACACAAAAAGTTTTTTTTCATAAAGTTTTGTAAGTATTCATTATAAGTAAGAAGTGAAGTTACATTAAACAGTTCTTTGATTACAGGAACTGGACATAAAACATATCTGGCCATGTTGCAAGGACTTCTGGTGTGGGCAGTTTTTGCCACAACTCTCCCTCCTCTGACCAGCCAGAGTTGCTTCAAGGCCAATGAGTCTCAGTGTGCCAGTGTGGACTTCGCTCCAGGATCTGACCTTGCAGGCGAAGGCTTTGACATCACCACCATGCAACGGAAAGGGGCCTATGCCCTTGACATGAGCTCCTGGCTCCAGAAGGACAAGACCTGCACTCTGTGTAAAAACCCCTACATGGGAGGTCAACAGCAGAAGCTTCCGGTTTCTGTGATGGATTGGAGACCAAATCAGAAGTGCAACATGAAGTTGTCCAGCTCCGTCTACCAGTCCAGTGAGGCCCTAGTCAGCGCCAGCACCTCCTCTATTGAGAACAACTGGAAGGTAGGCTTGGACATATGGACACCTCAGGTCCAGGGGTCAGTCATGCTGGCAGGCAGTAACTCCAAGCTGGCTGAATATTCAATGCAGAAAACCAAAAAAGACAAGTTCAGCTTCACCAGACATGCTGTCTCCTGTGGATACTACAGGTAGTGTGTTTGAGTTTCTGTCCTGACTATGATCTCTCATACCTTCTGTGTAAGTATATAAAGACAACATAATTCATCATTGCTGCGAGTCCTACTTTATGATCTGTCTTCTAGATACCAGGTTTCGAGCAGTCCACTCCTGCACCCAGAGCTAATCAAAGAATTTGGAAAACTTCCTAACATATTCGATAAGAAGACACAGCATATTTATTACAAACTAATTGACAAGTTTGGTACTCATTATTTCTCAAAGGTGAGCATGACTAGAGATTGTTATAAATGTTGAAGCAGCCTTATTCACCAAGTGTGCTTTTGTTCACTGGACATGCTGTGGCTGTGTGCAGGTGACTCTGGGTGGAGAGGTTCACTCTGTGACCAGCATCAAGGAGTGCCAGGCGTCCCTTGAGGGCCTGACCGTGGACGAGGTGAAGATGTGTCTGGACGTGGAGGCTTCTGTCGGTAAGGGACCTGCTTCACTGAACACAGAAGCTCATCACTGCAAACAGACCAAGGACAAGACTCTGAACAGAAAGAGCTTTGCTAGCAGCTTCAGTGACAGGTTTGTGCAGCTCCTCTTCTTCTCTCTCTCTGTCTATCAAACTTACATATACTAAACTCATATATATATATATATATATATATATATATATATATATATATATATATATATAAATTACTCCAAAAACATATGTTTTTTATCATCCTTAAAAGGGAAAGCACTGTGATTGGTGGCCACACTGAGAGTGTCGACCTGCTCTTCTCATCGAATACTGACCCAAAAGCCTATAAGGAGTGGGTCTCATCTCTGCCTGCTCACCCTGATGTGATCTCCTACTCGCTCGAGCCCCTTGATGAGTTGTTGCCAAAGAACAAATCAATTCAAGTGAACCTGCGCAATGCCATCAAGGACTACATCCTACAGAGGGCTCTGCTGAAAAACTGCACAAGCCCATGCAAGACCGGTGTGAAGACCAACTCTGAGGAGCCGTGCAGCTGCAGCTGCCACAACAGCCCAGATGTGGCCCTCAACTGCTGCCCCAGTCAGAGAGGATATGCTCAGATCATCGTAACTGTGATTAAAGCCACGGGTTTATATGGAGATTACTGGACTGAGACGGATGCATTCGTAAAGATCCTTCTCAACGGACACATCAATAAAGGCGAGACGTCTGTGATCATGGATAACAACTCACCCCATTGGAACTGGGATTTCCCTCTTGGAACTGAGGACATTACACACTTCAGCAGTGTGACTCTGGAGGTGTGGGACAAAGACAGTGATTCAGATAACGATCTTCTCGGGGCGTGCAGCGTTCCACTGAAATCTGGAGTGAAGGAGGATGTCTGCGCACTCAATCACGGAGTCCTGTACTATAAAGTGCAGGTGGAGTGTGTTCACGGTTTGACTGGTCCATCGTGTACAGAGTACATGCCCTCTCCTATGGACGCACAGCTGGAGAAAGTGTACGTCTCCCGGAACGCTCGTCTGATTCCCACAAGCATGTTGCTGAAGATGGGGGTGCTCCTCGATGAGCGCATTCCCCGCTTCAACCAGACCAACATCCGTAAAGCTGCAGGTTTTCAATCGTAGACTGATCATGTAGCTTGTGACCCTATTGCATGTTCCACCCAGGCATCATAACGCTTAAAATAGAATCATAAAATATATGTATCCACTATTTCTGCATTATTACTAAACCATTTCTGCTCATTTTTCCTGCATTTACCCTTTTCAGCCTGAATAAAATCTCATTGAATAAGCTTTTTCTTCTTCTTTTTTCTTAAACGTGGTCATAGATTTTGACATGATGATATCAGTAATGAAACAAAAAGAGAGTTTCACAATCGATACTAGAGATGATGGTCCAGTGATTAACGCTATTGCAGGCATTTTAGAGTCAACAATATACTGTAAGGTCAAACAGCATAGAGTCTAGCACCCTTTATTTCTGGAGTTTAAGAAATATTTTTATTTATTGTATTTGAAGCAATTTCACTAACTAATGCTGGGCCTCATAACGCCTCTTTCTCCACTACCATATATTCTTGCAATAAACATGATGTTAGAAATGGTCCAGTACATCACAGACTCAATGTCTACTATCATACTTTGCCTCTTTTGTAGATATTTATGAGATTCTATTCTGATTATTTGCTGAATAGTTAAAAATATATTTTTCAACCATTCAAAATTTTATACTAACAATAAAAATTTGTTAACCCTGTTATTACATTTACATTTAGGCAGACGTTCATGTCCAGAGCAACTTCCTGTACAATAGTGCCTTGTGATTGGATAGTTCCTTACACTGGATTACTAGGTTACTTACTAAGTAGCTTTATTGGGAAGCATCAGAGTTTTGAGTTTGAAGTGAGCAGCTACAGGAAGCCAGTGCAGGAAGCAGAGAAGTGGGGTGGTGTTGGAGAACTTGGGAAGGTTGAAAATGAGATGTGCAGCTGCATTCATGGTCAGGGTCAGAACAACAGTTCGGTTTTACTGAGATTGAGCTTCAGCTGATGAGCTGCCATCCAGGATGAGATGTCTGCCAGACATGCTGAGATCCGGGTGGAAACCTGAGTGTCTGAGGGGGGTAAGAAGAGAATACAATCTTATGCAAAAGTCTAGGCACCCCTTGATAAATAAAAGATTTTGGTGATTATTTTATTGAAAAGATGTTGACACAGTCTCTCTTGGAAATGAAAAAAATGCACAATATTTTCAGCAAACATTATTGTGGCACTGTGCAAAAGTTTGTGCACCCTACATAATCAATGCTTAGTAACGCCTCCTCTGGCAGATATCACAGCTTGCTTTTTATAGCAGCTAAAAGTCTTTCAGTTCTTGTACTTGGGATTTTCTCCCATTCTTCCTTGCTAAAGGCTTCTAGTTCTGTAATATTCTTTGGTCGTCTTGCCTGCACGGCTCTTTTAAGATCTACCCACAAAGTTTCAATGATGTTTAAATCAGGGGACTGTGATGGCCGTTCCTAAACCTTCAGCTTGCGTCTCTTGAAGTATTCCATAGTGGATTTCGAGGTGTGTTTAGGCTCATTGTCCTGTTGTAGAAGTCGTCCTCCTTACAGCTTCAGCTTTTTTTTACAGATGATGTGATGTTTGCTTTCAGAATTTGCTGGTATTTATTGGAATCCATTCTTCCCTCCACCCGTGCAGTGTTTCCTGTGCCACTGGCTGCAACACAACCCCAGAGCATGATAGATCCGCGCCCATGTTTAATAGTTGGCCAGGTGGTCTTTTCATGAAATGCTGCTCCTTTATTTCTCCAAACATGCCTTTGCTGATTATGGCCAAAGAGTTCTATTTTAAATTCATCAGTCCACAAACGCATCAGGCTTCTGTAGATGTTCTGTTGCATACTTCTGATGTTGGATTTTATGATGGGGATGCAAGGTTTCTTCTGTTGACTCTTCCATGAAGGTCTTGTCTGGGCAAGACCTTTGCTGCACAGTGTAATGGTTGCCACACCACTCCTGAGTCTGCTAAATCTTCCTGCAGGTTTTTTGCAGTCAAATGGGGGTTTTGATTTGTTGCCATGCATCAGATCTAATGAGCTGATTAAGGTCTGAAACCTTGTAAAAAGAATCTGAGACCCTGGAACTCTTAGAGTGGCCAATATTTTGCACAGTGCCATAATAATGTTTTTATTTTTTATTTTTGTTCAATTGATGGCATAAGAAGTAACTATTTTGCAAAATATTGTGCATCTTTCCCATTTCCAAGAGAGACTGTGTTAACATTTTTCAATAAAAAAAATCACCAAAATACCTTATTTATCAAGGGGTGCCTAAACTTTTGCATAAGACTGTAAGTTGCTTGTCATTTGTATAACAATGGTATGAAAAGCCATGTGATGATATGATCTTACCAAGAAGGTATAAAAGGAGACCAGAAGAGGACCCAGTACTGAGCCCTGTTGGACACCAGTAGAGAGTCTGCGTGGGGCATATGTGGATCCCCTCCATGTCACCTTACGACCTATCGTCTAGGTAAGAAGCCATACCATTCCACAGATTTCAAGGCTTGTAAGAATAGATAATAATAAATATTATCAAGCTGTGATTTCTTCCATTTTCTCCCTGCATCTTCTCTTCTGTTAACCTCAAATAACCAAGGGACAGGACAAGAAATCTTCCTTGGTTTAGAGGACAGAGGGCATAGGAGGTCAATAAATGAGGAGAAAGAGAAGAAGAAGAAGAAGCTGCAGTCTCTACTGGTACAAAGGAAACAGAGTCTGGGTCAGTGAGGGATGTTAGGGAATTCACAATATAGATAGGTTAGTGCTTTTTGCAGGCGACATTTTTTTTTTGACCATTAGATACATTTTATTTAGCATTTTATTTGTAAAGCACTTATCCCCCAGACACTCAGCTTTTCACCCAGATCTCAACATGTCAGGCAGACATCTCATCCTGGAGGACAGCTCACCAGCTGAAACTCAGTCTTAGTAAAACTCAACTGCTGTTCCTCCCTGGTGATTTATCCCCCAGTCAAGACCTTGTGATCTGCCTGAACAACACTCGAATCACTCCTGCAGCCACTGCCTGCAATCTTGGGGTAACTCTGGAGCATCTGTCATTTCCCCACACATTGCTAACCTCACTCGCTCCTGTCAAGTTCTTCTTTACAACATCAGAGGGCTTCGCCCACTTTATTCTTTACAGGCTACTCAGTTGCTTGTTCAGCTTCTCTCTTGTTATTTCAAGACTGGATTACTGCAACTCAATCCTGGCAGGTCTGCCTCTGTCCACTATTCACACTCTGATCCAGAATGCAGCTACATGTCTCGTCTTCAACTTTCCCAAGTTCATACCACCCCACTCCTCTGGTCCCTGCACTGGCTTCTCGTACCTGCTCCCATCAAATTCAAAAACTACAAAGCTAAAAACGTCCCAGCACCCACTTACCTCTCAGCTCTAATCGCACCCGCACTGCACCATGTTCCCTCTGACCCTCTGGCACTGCTCGGCTGGTCCCACCATCTCTCAAGGATCACGGAAGACATGCGCCTATAGACATGTTCTCTATTCTGGCGACTCGTTGGTGGAATGATCTTCCTCCAGATGTCCATATAGTTGAGTCATTGGCAACATTTAACCAACGACTAAATATCCATCCCC
>JAAGKR010005671.1:0-23253 GCA_011419295.1 Clarias macrocephalus
TATATATATGTGTGTGTGTGTGTATATATATATATATGTGTGTGTGTGTATATATATGTGTGTGTGTGTGTATATATATGTGTGTGTGTGTGTATATATGTGTGTGTGTGTGTGTATATGTGTGTGTGTGTGTGTATATGTGTGTGTGTGTGTGTGTATGTATATGTGTGTGTGTGTATGTATGTATATGTGTGTGTGTGTGTGTATATATATGTGTATGTGTGTGTGTGTGTGTGTATATATATACATTGTGTGTGTGTGTGTTTGTGTGTATATATATGTGTATGTGTGTGTATATATATGTGTGTGTGTGTGTGTGTGTATATATATACATTGTGTGTGTGTGTGTGTGTTTGTGTGTATATATATATGTGTGTGTGTGTGTGTGTGTGTATATATATACATTGTGTGTGTGTGTGTGTGTTTGTATGTATATATATGTGTATGTGTGTGTGTGTGTGTGTGTGTGTGTGTGTGTATATATATACATTGTGTGTGTGTGTAGGCCCTTCAAGCTCTAGGTGTAGTGGTCACAACCACAGAGACCACACCTACAACCAATCAGACGGGAGATCAGGAGACGGTTGCCACGGGAACCAACAGACCTGCAAGTGCTGGAGGGGATGGAGCTGAGGTAATCTGTCTCACACACACACACACACACACACACACACACACACACACACA
Source organism: Clarias macrocephalus (assembly GCA_011419295.1). Lineage (NCBI taxonomy): Eukaryota > Metazoa > Chordata > Actinopteri > Siluriformes > Clariidae > Clarias > Clarias macrocephalus. The sequence continues at coordinate 688 of JAAGKR010005671.1, forward strand.
CAAAGTTTGGGTATGGAAATTTTTAATGATTTTTTAAAGTGGGGCTTAAGGATATTAAACATAGCTGTGTGTGTGTGTGTGTTTGTATAGGTTACCCTACAGGGCGGTCCGATTCTCACTAAACACGGGAAAAACCCTGTGATGGAGCTGAATGAAAAGAGGCGGAGTCTGAAGTATGAGGTCGTCTCTGTGAAAGGACGATTTAATGACAAGATCTTCACTATTGAGGTGTGTGTGTGTGTGTGTGTGTGTGTGTGTGTGTGTGTGTGTGTGTGTGTGATGTGACGGTGTTTCCCACAGGTCGGCGTTACCTGTAGCACAGACATGGTTTACTGCGTACAACTAACAAAAAAAACATCTGACCTTCATCACAATATTTTATTTATTTTATATTTCTATTAATTTCACCTTCCAGGTATCAAACATACTCACCCTCCCCTCCGTCTACACGCATGTAAAGAGAGAAACCAAGTAAAATATCAAGAACTAAACAGTGTTTCATGTATAAAGATGGTGCTGTATGTTAGAGCAAGAGGGTCTGAAACACCAGAGCATTTAGTCATTATTTACATTCTGTAAATTCTTTACATTCCTATATTTTAATAAATATATGTAGACACACACACACACACACACACCGGCAGGACATCGGTATAAGCAGGTTTTGTTTTGTTGACCAGTGCTGTGTTGCTGCTCTGATCTGTGCTGTTTGAGTTTTATTAATTCTCCTGGGTTTATAAACAAGAGACGACATCACTGTGTGTCTGTCTGTCTGACTCTACGGAGTATGTGAGACAGTCAGTACGGCCTTTTTATTGTTTTTACCATCTGTGATCGATTCATTAGTAGTGGACATTACACCTCGTACTTATTTATATTTATACCCTCACGTACTTATTTATTCTGCTAGCACGAGAGCGGCGTACTGCCCCCTGCTGGTTAATCGGTCGCGGACTACATCGTTCTCCCGGACAGGTTTATGGAAAGGGGCGGGCCCCGAGTGGCGCAGTGGTAAAGTACTCGTCCTATCATCCGGAGACTAATTCCCGGTGATGCTGCAGTGTGTGTGTGTGTGTTTCAGGTGGAGGTAGATGGAGAGAAATTCCAAGGTTCAGGATCTAATAAGAAGGTGGCGAAGGCAAACGCTGCTCTGGCTGCTCTGGAGAAACTCTTCCCCAACGACAACCCTGAGAGCCAGAAGAAGAAGAAATTCCCACTGATGGTGAGACACACACACATATAATTTTCTTTAATAAATAATGACCCCGTTGCGCTGTACCACCGCTGACAAAACCTTATGAAATACAAGTGAAACATTAAACGAATTTACAATAACAGAACTAAAATTATAGTACAAATTTAGAATTTTAATTAAATATAGGCGTTTCTTATTTGCATCAAATATAAGCAAAGTAAATGTATACCTTTATATCTAGCCTTTAGATTATATCATGTGTAACACTAGCGTAGCCAGAAAACAGACTCTTCATAATCATTAATCATAATCTCTTCATAATCATTAGTCTACTTCTGCCGGTGCGCTCTGGAAAACTTTATGCGTGCGGCTGAGCGATGATTAGACTACGTAGGAAGTTAAAGAGGAGGATCAACATCCCGGAGCTCAAACCTCATTTAAATTAAATTAACAAATATTGTAGTAAATAACAATAGCCCATGTTTAGAAAAGCATTTTTATTTACACTATAAATCATGCATTTATTTTAGGTGTGCCAGCTGCCACTGTTCTTATACGGGTCTTTATCAGAGTAAATCATTCCATTCCTGTAAATTTCCATGTAAAACAGGTACATCTGTATGAATAAACTGATATGATGAGCTATTTATGTAAAGGACTCAGTTCAGGTGTAAGTAAATGTTCTTTGCTGCGCTGTTTGGGGGATGGACGTGCTGATGATGTTGGGTCTGCTTTCTGTGTGTTTTAGTGTGTGTGTGTGTGTGTGTGTGTGTGTGTGTGAGAGGTGTCAATAGGTCTTACATATTCATTAAAAGTCATGGATTATTCAGTGAAATATAAATATAACATTTATAAAATATAACATTTAAATATTTTATAAAAATATCAAAAAAAATTGTGTATCGAATGATTAAAAACAATACAATTCATGTTATGATAAGGAAAATCTAAATTTCTTCTAAATCCAGGGATTAAAAATGGTAACAATGTCAATTTTAGAATTTGGACTCCAGAAGATGAAATTTAAAGAAATTTAATAAGATTCGTGAAGCACCGCTGGTCTTCAGAAGAGCCTCAGATCCAAGAGGGTCTTAAAGTGGGGAGGGGGGGGGGGGTGTTTCAGTTTCTCTGAATGTATAGGAGAGAACAGCTGATTCACACCTGGGGAGGGGGGAATTATTTGCATTTGAATGTTGTCTGACATTGTGAAGCAGACACAGTAACAGTAAAACAACAACAACAACCCAGGATAAATAGGAATAAGAGGCCCTGATTATACTGCATAAATACTAGTTAGTACAACAAAATTCCTCCGCGCTCTGGAAAACTTTATGCGTGTGTTTGAGTGCAGATTAGACTACGTAGGAAATTAAAGAGGAGGAAGTAAACAACAATAGCCCACGTTTAGAAAAGCATTTCTATTTAGAAATAATCCTGTATCTATTTTTTGGCGTGCCAGCTGCCACTTTTTAGTTAGAAGTCTTCAGTACAAATCTTATAATGCCCACATGACATCAAACATTCCCCTTCTTAATATTTAAACTTTTTATAAAAAAAATTTAAACCATGAAACTATTTATTTTGCTGTTTTAGCTACTACTGTTTCATTTACTTTAAAATAACATTAAAAACAAGAACAATAAAACTTTTAAAAATATATTATTGATTAAATGTGGGCAAAAAAACTGGTGTCCTTAAAAATTTAACAGATGAAGATTCATGTCCATGAACCTGATCTACAGTATGCTGGAGAAAATCCCAGGTGGAAAGACATGACTTTGTGTAGTTCAAAGACAAGAAAATCTTTAAAATAAAGGAACACTGGAACACAGAGTACAGGATGCATCACACAGCCGCGATATATATTACTATAAGCGTAATATACCTAATAATACTAGTTAGAAAAACCCAAAATAAAATACCTCCACTGTTTTAACCATTAGAGAGACATCACAGTCAGCGATATTTCAAAAATATATATTTAAACGATTTATTCATATATTCATTATTATTATTTATTTAGGCGTAGAGCGCCTGAGAATTTCCTGAAGCTTAAACAAATATACGGTGAGGTCTATAAGCATTTAATCACCCTGTGATTTTGCAAGTTCTCTTACTTAGAAATCATGGAGGGGTCTACAATTTTCAGCATAGGTGCCTTTCCACTGTGAGAAGCAGAATCTAAAAAGAACAATCCGGAAATCACATTGTATGATTTTTTTTTAGCAATTTATTTGTAAATTACTGTGTCAAGCAAGTGATCAAATACTTATTTATCAGCCAGATTTCTGACCCTCAAAGACCTGTTATTTTGCTTTTAAATAGTCCAGCTACACTCTGCTCATGATTCAAAATTATTAGCACCTGTTTGAGGTCCTTAATCGTCATAAAGACACCTGTGCACCCCTCAATCAGCCAAAGTTTAAGTAGCAACATAGGCAAAACCAAAGAGCTGTCAAAAGACACAAGAGACAAAATTGTAGACCTACACAAAGCTGGAAAGGACTATGGGGCAATTGCCAAGCAACTTGGTGAAAAAAGAACAACTGTTGGAGCAACTGTCTGAAAATGGAATAGGCTAATCATGACTGTCAATGTCCCTCGGACTTGGGCCCCACGTAGGATCTCTCCTCATGGGGTATCAATTATGCTAAGAATGATGAAGAATCAGCCCAGAACTACACGGGAGCAGCTGGTCAATGCCGTGAAGAGAGCTGGGACCATCGTTTTTAAGGCTACTATCAGTAATGCACTAAGACGTCATGGTTTAAAATCTTGCATCGCACGGAAGGTTCCCCTGCTCAAGTCAGCCCATGTCCAGGCCCATCTGAAGTTTCCCAGGGACCATCTGGATGATCCAGAGCAGTCATGGGAGAAAGTCCTGTGGTCAGATGAGACCAAAGTAGAACTTTTTGGTTTTAACTCTATTCGCCATGTTTGGAGGAAGAAGAATGATGAGTATCATCCCAATAATACCAGTGAAGCATGGGGCTGGAAGCATCATGCTCTGGGGGTGTTTTTCTGCACAGGGGACAGGACGACTGCATCGTATTAAGGAGAGGATGAACAGGGCCATGTATTGTGACATATTGGGGAAAAAACCTCCTTCCCTCAGTCAGAGCATTAAAGATGGGTCATGGCTGGGTCTTCCAACATGACAGCCAGGAAAACCAAGGAGTGGCTCCGTAAGAAGCATATCAAGGTTCTGGAGTGGACTAGCCAGTCTCCAGACCTAAATCCAATAGAAAATCTTTGGAGGGAGCTGAAACTCCATATTGCTCAGTGACAGTCCTGAAACCTGACAGATCTAGAGAAGATCTTTATGGAGGAGTGGGCAAAAATCCTTCCTGCAGTGTGTGCAAACCTAGTGAAGAACTACAGGAACCGTTTGACCTCTGTAATTGTTAACAAAGGCTTCTGTACCAAATATTAAATTTTTTTGACTCAAGTGATCAAATACTTATTTGACACAGTAATTCACAAATAAATTGTTGAAAAATCATACAATGTGATTTCCGGATTGTTCTTTTTAGATTCTGCCTCTCACAGTTGAAATGCACCTATGCTGAAGATTGTGGACCCCTCCTAAGATTTTTAAGTAAGAGAACTTGCAAAATCACAGGCTGTTATGATCATTTTCTTTAATAAATAATGAAAAAAAAGTAACAATTTACAATCACAGTACTAAAATTACAGTATCACCTTCTTCACTACATACAACCAAAACCAAAGAAATATTATAAGTAAACAACAAAAGCCCACGGTTAGAAAACGTTTAGAAATTCTTTCCGAGACGAGGCTGGAACGGTGTTATTCGCAGAGTGCCGGGAGATTTCCTGAAGCTCAAATCTCCGAAATCGTTGGGGCATTTTTTTCTAAGTAGACGCTATCTTTAATAACCATTGGAGGTTTTGAGCTGTACACACATGCATTCTCACCTAAACAACTCTTAAAACTACACTTGGTGACAACAATAACAGTAATATTTAGAACATTTTGCAGGCTTCCATTTGGAGAAATAAAGAACATAAAGAATAAACTAGTGGTTGGGTCAAAATAACCAAGAATTTTTACTCTGCATAAACAAACCAACAATGTGTACAGAAACAACCACTGCATTTTTTAGAGAGTCTTTTGCGTTATTGTAATGTTTTATTCTGAAAGTCTATTTTTCCAGTTATTTCTATATTTAAAGTTTGACGTCTTTGAATGTATTTTTTTATAACAATAAATAGATACAAACACAGATAGACTATATAACAGTTCATTCTTTGTCCAAATAAAAATGTCAGCTAGTGAACTTGATCGTCTGTCTAAATAACATTAGACTAGTGTTTTTTTTTTTTTTTGACTCATTATTGTACAGTAAATATCAGTAGCTCTGGTTCAGATTTTTCATGTTTGTTGTATAAAATACACAGATGTGGAAATTACAATACTGTAATATTTCTTCGATACAACATATTTTTTATGACTTTATGACATAATTATATTTTAAACTGCGGTGAGAGAAAATGTCATTTTGTGCCACCTGGCGGTCATTTCATGAATGACTTTGAAATGCAACTGATTTATTTCGGCCGCTGTCATTTTGCCACGTCGGTAATAGGCATTCTGGATGACTACCTACTGTATACACACACGCACACACACACACACATATATATAGATACATACAGTGCCCTCCATAATTATTGGCACCCCTGGTTAAAATGTGTTCTTTAGCTTCAGTTAAATTCAGTTTTGTTCTAAATAACACGGGACCACAATGGAAAAAAGAGGAAATTTCAACCTTTAATTCAAGTGCATTTATTCAGTGGAAAAAAAATCCCACATTAAGAAATAATTATTTTACATCAAATCATGGGTGCCACAATTATTAGCACCCCTGATGTTTAATACTTTGTACGACCCCCTTTTGCCAACAAAACAGCACCTAATCTTCTCCTGTAATGTTTCACAAGATTAGAGAACACAGAAAGAGGGATCTTTGACCGTTCCTCTTTGCAGAGTGTCTCTAAATCATCCAGTGACCCGACTCCTCTCCTCTGCACTCTCCTCTTCAGCTCACTCCACAGGTTTTCAATGGGGTTGAGGTCTGGGGACTGAGATGGTCATGGGAGGAGCTTGATTCTGTGTGTGGTGAACCATTTCTGTGTAGATTTGGCCAAATGTTTTGGGTCATCTTGCTGAAAGACCCAGTGACAACCCATCTTCAGCTTTCGGGCAGGGGCCACCAGATTTTGCTTTAAAATGTCCTGGTATTTCAAAGCATTCATGATGCCATGCACCCTAACAAGGTTCCCAGAGCCTCTGGAAGAGAAACAGCCCCACAGCATCACCGATCCTCCCCCAAACTACACAGTGGGCATGAGGTGCTTTTCTGCAGACTCATCTTTTGTGTTCCGCCAAACCCACTTATAGTTTGTGTTCCCAACAAGCTCTATCTTGGTCTCATCTGACCAAAGAACACGGTCCCAGTTGAAGCCCCAGTACCGCTTAGCAAACTCCAAATGTTTGCGTTTATGATTGTGACTAAGAAAAAGTTTTTTCCTTGCAGGCCTCCCAAAGAGCTTGTTGGCATGTCGATAGCATCTGATGGTTGTTTTGGAGACTTTGTGACCCCAAGATGCTCTCATTTGTTGCAGTTCTTTAACAGTGAGCTTTGGAGAAGTTTTTATTTCTCTTACCATCTTCCTCACTGTGCGTGGAGGCAAAATAAACTTGCGTCCTCGTCCAGGCTTGTTTACTGCTGTTCCAGTTTTTTTTTTTTTTAATTTCTTAATGATTCCTCTCACAGTAGATATGGGCAGGTGCAGGCGGGTGGATATTTTCTTGTACCCATTGCCTGACTTGTGAATGGTGTGTTTATTTCTCTTTCCCATGTTGAAGAGTGGATAAGAGAAACGGCCTCTGTGTCACGTCATATTTATACCCCAAGGAAGCACGAAATTACTAATTAAATGTTCCTAGATACTCTGATCAACTTTGTAAACTACTGTAGAAATGACAGAAATACTTCACTTAAATTTATTTTCTAGGAATTGTTAGGGGTGCCAATAATTGTGGAACAGGTTTTTTTTTTAATGAAAAATAATTATTTGTTAATCAGGGATTTTTATTTCCCCTTAAAATTCACTTTATATTCATGTTCTATTTTTCTACAATGTTCAGTGTGACAATATGCTTCTGCAATAAAAATTTTTTTAAGGCTTTTAACCCATCTTAACCAGGGGTGCCAATAATTATGGAGGGCACTGTATTATATACACATGCGCGCGCACACACACACACACACACACACACACACACACACACACACACATGAGAGTATCCAAACCCTCACACTCTGTGGTGGTCTTGATGTGATGACTGTGTGTGTAGAATTATGGTGGAATGGGCGGAGTCTCATTTACTGCTGGGCGTGGCAGGGGAAGAGGGCGGGGCCGAGGATTTATCACCAAGGGCTCCACTTTTAAAGGTGAGTCCTATCACAATGTTGATCCAGTCCGTGTGTGTGTTTTATTTCACACTTATAAAGTGTTATGTGTTGTGAAGGTAATTATGGGATTGCTGCTCAGTTCTACTGTACGTGTACTCTGAACTCTGACCCTCTGTCTGATTGATTGAATGACTGTGTATGTGTGTGTAGGTTCTCAGGAGGACCAGAGTGTCTCAGACTCACACACACAGGTGTATCAGGCTGTCCCGCCCCCCAGCAGCGGATACTACAGTCAGCACAGTCACGAGTACGGTCAGTACAGGAAGAACCCGCAGAACCAGAACTCTGGGCAGAACCAGGAGTCTCTAGTGGGACCTGATTATGGATATGGCTACCAGAACACTCAGAACTACAACTATGGGGGTGAGACACACATACGCATGCACGCACGCACGCACACACAGTCTGTGACTCTGTAACTGATCTGATCTGAAGTGTATTTTGTTCTGTTCCTCCCCGAGTCACTACAGGAGTGTGAAGTGCATCATCTGTCCATCACTCTTTTACACCCCTCTACCCCCCCCCCCGCCTTTCTCTAGCATACTCTAATCAGTCCACATTTGGGAGCGGTGGACCGGGAGCAGAGAATTATGGGTACCAGCAGAGCGCATACCCGAACCTCGGTGGCTACAGCAGCAGCAACACAAACTACAGCTACAAATAAAACACCCGCTTTAGGGGGGCGGAGCGTCCATTCACAAGCTTTCATTGGTCCAGAGGGGGTGGAGCTTCATCCTGACATTACTGTACAGAAGGGCGGAGCTTCTTCTCTTCATCATCTTTCAGTCGAGTCTCCCAGGAGCTTTATCTCATACCACGTGCTGGGTCGTACCGGACGTGGAGCTTCTTCTTCCAGTTTGCATATTAAGACTGATTGATTAATGAGTAGTTTTGTAGTGGAGACGTACTGTTTGGTTGAGGAAATGATTTTTGTGCACGTTGCTGTTTGACTTTAGATTTTCTTCACTGTTGTTTCTGTTTGTGATTTTGTTCAGCGGTGTTCAGGTGCATCAGCGTGTCCACATTCGTGGTTCTTCATCAGTTTGTCCTGTGTGTGTCACTAACCTCAGTGATTCAGTTTGGCCGTGTGTGTGAGTGTGTGAGTGTGTGAGTGAGTGTGTGAGTGAGTGTGTGAGTGAGTGTGTGAGTGAGTGTGTGAGTGAGTGTGTGAGTGAGTGTGTGAGTGAGTGTGTGAGTGAGTGTGTGAGTGAGTGTGTGAGTGAGTGTGTGAGTGTGTGTGTGAGTGTGTGTGTGAGTGTGTGTGGGGATGTCTGGTCTGATTTTCCTCTGAGAAATTTTTCGTATTCTGTCCTTTGTAAGTGAGCGTGAAGTTGAGGATCCCCCACACTAACCCTGCTTACTGCTGATGGTGAAATTACTTTTGTTTCTCTTCCTGTTTGATTCAGTAACTGTGACTTTCATCTGAGTTTCTCACTGACTGTAAGAATAAAGTGTTTTCTATTTTTAAACCAAAAATGGTTTTTTGCCACTTTAACATTTTCAGTCTTACACCTGCTGATCCACTCTCCCAACTCTCTCTCTCTCTCTCGCGCACACACACACACACACACACACACACACACACACACACACACACACACACACACACACACACACAGAAGACTGAACTAAGGGAACAGTGGCTTGTGGTTTAAACTCGTCAAACTGACTTGATAAAAAGCTGAAACATGGTGTTTATAACAGATTATATCATTTACACGACTGCACGCGAGTTTATAAACCTGACAGACGAAATGTGTTATGATGTTTGATCACTATGTAGAATTTAATGATTTATAAGTTTTGTAATAAAGTTTTTTGGCTTTCAGCGACCTCAGACGGCTTACAAACACACAAACCACAAAGACACGTGTGTGTGTCAGAATAGCAGCAAGATGGAAAATCATCGTGTCAGTCACAAGGCTGCTGATTCACACACACACACGTTAATATAAAAGTGCTTTAAGCGGAACTGTTACTTTGCTCCAGCTGAGACGAGACGGTCGAGTCACAGGTAGGTGAGGTTCACCTTTATACCTCATTCTTATACACACAGGGACCTGAAAGTGTACACACACACTTCAACATGAAAATATATCAGATGTATCTGACCGTCACATGATGGCGGCGGCGCGACTACAAACATCTGGAGGAAACTCAAAACTCAGCCTTTAAAAAGGAGAATAGATAAGTGTTGAAGTGTGTAGACATTATACATTTTAGAGCCTGTGTATAGGCAGGACAGTGGCCTTGCACCTTCAGGTCCTGGGTTCGATTCCCACCTCGTGGTCTGTGTGTTTGCAGGTTCTCTCCGTGCTTGGTGAGTTTCCTCCTACAGTCCAAACACATGCAGATTAGTCTTTAGAGTTTCCAAAAACTACCCGTAGTGTGTGTGTGTGCGTGCGCGCGCCCTGTGGTGCCCCAGGACTCTGGCATGGGCTCCAGGCCCCCGCGACCTGGCACAGGAGAAGCAGTGTAGAACATGAATAAATACTAACTGTGAGTGTGTTTTCATAATCAGCGTGTGTTAGTGCTGTACTGAGTGTGTGTGTGTGTGTGTTAGTGCTGTACTGAGTGTGTGTGTGTGTTAGTGCTGTACTAAGTGTGTACATGAATAAATAAAATGAACACTTTGAATGAATAAAAGTGTTTCATGTTTAAACAAATGAAATTCCATCAGTTTTTCCCATTTCATCCCCGAATTGTCACAGGACTGTCCTGAGAGCAGTGTGTGTGTGTGTGTGTGTGTGTGTGTGAGACTTAGTGTTGACTCTGATTAGTGTTTGATGTCATCAAAGTCAGCAAACTGATAATGTCCTTACACTGATTTAATCTCATCATCAGTCAGCCTTTAATCTGATCTCTGACCTCATCAGTCTTGTCTACAAGTTAACTTGTGTGTGTGTGTGTGTGTGTGTGTGAGAGAGATTAGCAGATGAGTGTCAGCTGAGTGTGAGGACAAACTTGTTCAAACTAGGAAGTAAAAGGCTGTGTGAGTGTGTGTGTGAGTGAGGTGTGGAGAGAGAGGACAGCAGGAAGGTTGTGGTACAACAAGCTGATGGTGAGTTTTATTTCAGTGATGTTTTCAATTTTTGGCTTTAAGTTATTTTGATTATAATTTTGAATCAAAGTGTAACTGTTTTAATATTTTTAAAGTTTTTAAATGCTTTAGTTGAAATTTAATAAATGTTAGTTTTAAAATGAGATGAAACCTGATGTCTAGGCATTCTATACTTTTATTTATTTTATTTTCTTTTCCTCTAAATGTAAAGGTTGTAAATATGATTTGCAAACCGACTCTGTATCTCCACAGATGGCGTTGCAGATAATTTCCATCCTCTTCATCGCCCTTCCTGTCGTCCTTTGCTCCCCTTCATTTAATGGCCTGGAAGCTGAAGGCAGTAAGTGTGTGTGTGTGTGTGTGTGTGTGTGTGTTTCTCCTTGATTCAGCACTCCTTCCCCTCTCTTCAGTACTTTAAGCTTAAAAGCTACTGTTTCTGAAGAATTGTCTTCACTCTGAATCCTGTTTAATGCTTTTCATAGAAATGTTAAGTTGGTTGTTGTGATGAAGATTTTGATGAATAATGGAGGTCGAGTGAAGCAGACTTCTTATGAGGAACAAAATGCCTTAAGATGGGAACTACAGTACACGTGATTTTAAATGCCAAGCTGTTCCTTCTCGACTAAAGTGTTTGACATTTAATGGACTTTTTATAAATAACTTGTATTTCCGTAGCACTAATTCCTCCAGAATGCATCGTATGCATGTCCCACATGAACAGAATGTTCTGGAAATCTGTGATCTTTGTTTTCCAGCCAATCGATCTGTCCGGTTTCTGGTGGTGGGAGACTGGGGCGGTTTGCCCCATGCACCCTTCTTCACGCCTGTGGAGTGGGCTACAGCACGGGAAATGGGCCGAACTGCTGAGCAGCTTGGTGCTGACTTTGTTTTAGCCCTTGGAGATAATTTTTATTACAGAGGAGTGAAGAGTGTGGATGATCCCAGGTTTCGGGTGTGTAGTCATGTTCATAAAACACTCTGATCATGGGGGTTTGTGTTTTAAGACGTCCGATTACAAACTTGTACACGTGTGTGATTAGAGGATGACTGAAATATTAAGTGTGATCTACAGTGCTGTGTAATTCATAATGGGACTACAGTCTTTAGGAGCAGTGAATATCTGCAGTACATGGTCTAGTCCCTCAGCATGTTCTGTACTGAACAGTCTGTAATGCAGATGATTGTATTGAATGGTTTTACCTGTATAATTATTTGACTTCTGATCAAGCTTAACCCTAGGTCTATTCCTCTCTGTTTCAGGAGACATTTGAGAATGTCTATACTGCTAAATCTCTCAATATTCCATGGTATGTGATTGCTGGCAATCATGACCATGCAGGAAATGTTCGTGCCCAGATCCAGTACAGCAAAATGTCTCAACGATGGTTAGACCACTTTATCATATTGATTTTATTTATTATCGTTTTCCCTGCTCTCAATTGCAGTGTGTGGTAGAATAGCCTGTTGATGAGTTAAATCAGGTGTGCCAGGCACTAAGAGGGTGCAAATGTGCAGAGAAATGGACCTCTGATGTATAGAAACCACAACATCCAGTGATGTACAGATAAACTACTTGATGCTTTCTGTGATCTGCAAGTTTGCAGTGCATCTGACTTTTTTTTTTAAATTTACAAGTTATCTAGATTGTAAAACTTGTGCCTAGCTTTTGGGTCATGCATGTTCCCTCATATGATCATAGTTTTGGGTGTCATTCATTTTAATGAATGGACAAGTTTGCACATTTTAACACAGGTTTTTATTTTACAGGAATTTCCCATATTACTACTATGAACTGAACTTCAATATTCCGCACACTGCTGCCACTCTGCAGGTGCTAATGTTGGACACGGTGCTTCTGTGTGGAAACACTGATGACTTCCAGGATGGAAAGCCAGGTGGAGCTGTGAGCAGTGAGTTGGCCAACCGTCAACTGCTGTGGCTGCAGGAACGTATGCAGCGTTCCACAGCCGACTTCCTGCTTGTGGCCGGACATTATCCTGTCTGGTCCGTGTCCAAACATGGGCCCACTGACTGCCTGCTGAGAAGGCTTCGTCCCCTGCTGGTGAAGTACAAAGCCACAGCTTACCTGTGTGGACATGATCACAATTTGCAGGCAAGTTAAATTCTGAGCAGAAGCATCTAGTTGGGATGGTGGGGGATTGGTAGGGGTTCTTTTTACGGAGTTGTATAAATTAAGTGTAGAAGGTTGCGTTGAATTCGTCAACCACGAACATGGACAATGGTGGTGAGTCACTGGTCAGAAGATCAAGTCCAACAGCAACTTTGACATGGCAGAAGAGCATTTTAAAGATGCAAAGTTGCTATGGGGGGGGATTAAACCAAATGAGATGCATTACTGACCATATTCAATGAATACAGTGCTACTGTAGTTGTTACAATGTACTGTAGTGTTCGTGGTCTAACACGTGGTTCAATATGCAGTTTCTTTAGATTGGGTTTCCCCCTGTTTTTTTTTTTTAACTTCTGCTAATGCTACAGCTGTGCCAAGTAATTCTGTCTATAGAGCAATCTAATGAAGCAAAGGAGGAATTTGAGATGATGGTGGGTTTGGTATTGTAGTTGTTTATATCCAATTGTACAGGTTGCAATAAATCTTAACATCTCTTTCAGTACTTCATGGAGTCTGGTGTTGGCTACATTGTGAGTGGTGCAGGGAACTTCATTGACCCAGACATGAGGCATCGAAAGTCTGTTCCTCAAGACTCTCTGAAGTTCTTCACAGGAAGGTCATCTACTCTTGGTGGCTTTGCTCACATGGAGGTTACTGGTACAAAACTAACTGTAACCTTCATCCAAGCAAGAGGAACTTCACTTTATCGCACTGTGCTACCGAAACGCAACCTGTAATTCAAACAGTTAAATGCATGCTTGTAATCTACTTCAATGTAATTTTACTCATTTTAGAAATTTGAATAGTTTTTAGCTTGTGTAGGTTTTATGTGTATTAAATGTAATTAAGTATTTGAATTAAAAGCAAAATGTATTTGAAAATTGAATGTGGGTAAGCTATTGCAACAAATGGTGATCCTCTGGTTATAATACCCATGATCAACTGTGTCTGGTGATGTCTCTCTCCCCCTCTGGCTAGTCACCAGAGAACTCTGGTCATTTCAGTTTGCAAACTACATGGGTCTCAAGGGCATCAAAGATCATTCACAGCTTTACGCATTCAAAATAAATGGAGTGTTTGGGTGTACCAGTGGTCAGAGACAGTGTTATGCAACATAAATGAGATTAAGCACTGGGGTTAATGTACTGTTAAGACAATGATACACCAGTGTACCAACACAGAAATGAAAGTGTTTTGAACCGTCTTCCTAGTAGAGTGAAACCGTCCCCAGACATCAGACACATCCCAAAGAGACACACGGGACATCCATGTGACGAGATCTCCAACCAGAAGCGGGGCACCAGGATGAGTCAGGCAGGTCCAGAGGGCAGAGGGAGTCGGGATCAATGGCAGCTCAGGAGTAACCCTAACCCTAACCCTAACTAAGTAACTAACCTTAGGTAGCTCGACAGAGAGAGGGAAAGAGGGGGAGAGAGAACAGGAGATGGGAGAGCAAAGAAGGAGAGATAACCGGTATGGTTACAGTCGCATAATGTATAAGGTGAATGTATATTTAGTGCAGAGTGCAAGCAGGGACTCCGGCAGGACTAAGTATAACAGCATAACTAAAAGGGAGGAGCCAGAAAGAAACACAGACATGAAGGCTCCCTGAGATGTAAAGCAACCAATCACCTCACCATCGACAAACCGGAGTAATCAATCAGAGGGGGGAAGACAGCATCTAAACATATTAGTTCACCATAATACTTTGTCCATGAGTCCCCCTAAGGCAAATCTACTTACAAAATGCTTGGTTAAATAAATAGGTTTTTTAGCCTAGACTTAAACACCGTCTTAGTGTCTGAGTCCCGAACACTATTTGGAAGGCTATTCCATAACTTTGGGGCTTTGTAAGAAAAAGCTCCGCCCCCTGCTGTAGTTTTTATAATATGCGGTACTGACAAGCAGCCTGCATCTTTTGATTGAAGTAGGCGTGGCGGATCGTAGGACACTAATAGTTCACTCAGATACTGCGGCGCGAGACCATTTAATGCTTTATATGTCAAAAGTAGTATTTTAAAATCAATGTGAAATTTCACAGGGAGCCAATGAAGTGTAGATAAGATAAGGGTGACGTGCTCATATCTTCTGGTTCTAGTGAGGACTCTGGGTGCTGCATTCTGAACTATTTGAAGCTTGTTTATGCAACTAGTTGAACAACCACACAGTAAAGCGTTGCAATAGTCCAACCTTGAGGTGATAAAGGCATGAACTAGTTTTTCTGCATCATTTAGTGACAATATATTCCTTAACTTGGCAATATTTCTGAGGTGAAAGAATGCTATCTTGGTGATATTGTCTACATGAGCTGTAAATTAAAGACTAGAATCTATAATCACACCGAGGTCTTTTACTGTCGCACTAGATAGAACAGAAAGGCCATCTAAAATTACAGTGTGAACTAATATCTTGCTTCTAGCTGCATGCGGTCCTATGACTAGAACGTCTTTCTTATCAGGATTAAGCAGAAGGAAGTTAGTTAGCATCCAATCTCTTATATCCTTTACACATTGGTCAACTTTAGCAAGCTGCTTTCTCTCAGCAGTGAAAACAGTGAAAAATGATATCATGTTTACGGATTATGTTGCCCAAAGGAAGCATGTAAAGGGAAAAAAGCAGTGGACCTAAGATCGAACCCTGTGGGACACCAAACTCAACTAGTGAACATTCACAATAATCACCATTTAAATCTACATACTGATAACGATCAGTCAAATAGGATCTGAGCCAGGAGAGGGCTGTTCCCTTAATTCCTACAACATTTTCTAATCTGTGAAGGAGAATACTATGATCAATGGTGTCAAAAGCTGCACTGAGGTCGAGTAACACAAGCATAGTTACACAACCCTGATCAGAGGACAATAGGAGGTCATTTGCTACTTTAACGAGTGCTGTCTCTGTGCTGTGATGAGGCCTAAATCCTGACTGATACAGTTCATGTATGTTATTTCTACGTAGATATGAGCATAGCTGCTCCGCTACTATCTTTTCCAAGATCTTAGAGATAAAGGGGAGGTTTGATATCGGCCTATAATTGGACAGCTGACCGGGGTCGAGGTCAGAATTATTGGGTTCATAACTTCAAATTGAAAGTTTTTGGAAGATACCCAATGCTGATTGAAGAATTAATTATTTTCAACAGGGTTTCTCTTATTTCTGGCACATCTGTTTGAGAAAATGTGTCGGTATGGGATCTAATATACATGTTGGTGAATTTGCAGAAGAGATGAGTGAAATTAATTCACTCTCTTCAAGGGGAGTAAAGTATTCTAGGTTCCTATCTGACATGGTTAGTTTAACATCTGCATCAATTACATTGTCCGGTTTCAAAGCTGTCACAAACTGGTATGACCAGCGGTTCGGGCAGATGTTATCGCCGTGGGCATAGAGGGCAGGCATAGGCGTAGAGGGGTTGTTTCAACATAATTGTGCACAAAAACAAACAAACAAACAGTCTCTTTGGGTGATCACAGGAGTGCTCAAACACACACACGGTCTCTTAACACATATTCAGCTTCTTGAGAAAGACACAGGTTCTTTAAGGCATACGGACTCTTTAAGGCATACAGATTCCTAAGCACCTCAGACTCCTAGCTGACACAAAGGATAGATCTGCTCTGGGAAGCGAGAGGGGGACAAACTAGGAGAAGAGATTGGAGCATACTAAGAGGCTAGGGGAGCACTCAAACTACAAAAGAAAGGGAAACACAAACAACACACAGCACAGTACTTAAATAAAACTCAAACAATAAAACAAAACAATACACTTACACAAACATCATCAGACAGATAACATCACAAAACAGAGCCCATATAAACAAACTAAAATAGAATAAAATACAATCCAAACAAAACTAAATCAAACCAAATGTCCACTGACAGTATTAATGCTTGACCCAGTTTTCCAGAACAACCAGCTATTTATAACAATACTAATGAACTACCTCGGTTCAGGTGAGCTCCAGCATCACCTGACTGAGGTGCCTTCTGGGAAAATAAGTCGACTAACAAAAAACTACAAAAAAACAAACATGTGCACACAGTGCCCTCTAGTGGTGGACCCTTACAAAAGCCTCAATTTTATGCCTAATGTTTACAATTTCATCATTAAAGAAGTTCATGAAGTCCTCACTACTGTATGTTGTTGTTGTGGAGATTTCTGCAGTGGTCTTATTTCTGGTTAATTTGGCTACGGTATTAAATAAAAATCTAGGATTATTTTTGTTATTTTCTATAAGAGTGGAGAGATACGTTGATCTAGCTACACTAAGAGCTTTTCTATAGTTCAGGATGCTTCTCCTTCCATGCTATTTGAAATACAAAAACTGCGTTTGTGATCATTATACCAGGGAGCGAGTTTCTTATCTCTAATCAATTTCCTTTTACATGTGATGCAGAACATGAGAACTAAAAAGAAAAAATGGAAAAAAAAGAGAAAAAGAAGGGAAAGAGTGAAAGAAAAACAAAAGAGAGAGAAAAAGAAAAAAAACACACACACAAACATAACATAGGATTAAAAAATTACCCCTAAGCTCCCTTTAAACAACTGAACAGTAGATTATGTACCTTATCAGGTACCTTACTTCTGTTTCTACTCCTACTAAAGCTGCAAACCTACAAACCTTATCTCCCCAATAATTCACTGTAACCCCAAAATATATATCAAATGAAAACTAATTCCTCCATCACAAATTTAGTGTATATTAGATTAGTACAGCTCCAAACTCAGAGTTTCTATAACAGAAGAGATTCAGCATAAGTTTGTGTTGTGTCTTGTTCAACACATCCAGAGACAAAATTGCATCAGGCTCATAATATTACGGCGAACGGTGGGAGTCCAGATATCGCTTGCCCTCTTCCACTGATGTAAACCACTTGTTGTTCCCTTCTTTGGTCGTTATACGAAGCCTTGCTGGATACAAAAGTGCCGGTTTAAATCCCTGTTTGTACATTTCGGCCATGACTTGACAATACTGAACCCGCTGTTCTAATACTTCAGGGATGTAATCTTCATAGATGGCGATCGGGTTCCCTTTATATTTAAGTTCACCTTGCTTTTTACGTGCTTCGTGGATTACCTTATCCTTATTGGTAGTGGTGAAAGCGGACCACAACTGCTCTTGGCTTCCTCCCTGCTTTCAGTTTAGCGGCGAGGGATCTGTGCGCCCGGTCTAGCTCTGGGGGGGCAGGTAAAACCTGATTGCCAAAAACTTCAAAAAGCATCTCGGAGAAAAAGGTTGTCGGTCATGGGCCTTCTAGTGATTCTGGCACTCTGATTATCCTGATGTTATTCCGCCTGCTCCGCGCTTCCAGATCAGCGGTCTTAGTTTTGAGTTTAGCATTACTCTCCGCTAACGCTGCGAGGGAAGTTTCCAAGCGTTCTACCCGTTCATCCAGCGATTCCGCATGAGACTCCAATGTGGAGAGCCTCTGACCGTACTCAGATACAGTGGCTTGTACGCAGTCAAGCTTCACATCCAGTGTTGAAATAACGGTCTTAAACTCAGCCGCTAAGGCCGCTCTATGTTCTTCTAGTAGGCCTGTTAGGGCCGCCATGCTCACTTCGCGTGACGTCGCGGATACTTCGGCTTCTTTACCAGATGCCTTCACCGCTCTAGTTGTCCGTTTGGACATATATAAATATTCCAAAAAGAAAAAAAACATACATACAGTTAGCCTTAGTAATTTGTCAGTAATAGTCAGAGGGGTAGATAAAAGTATAAATGAAACTAAATGGGGAGACAAGACAAACACGTTTACTCCATCACCCTGCTACCCGGAAGTCCTCCTAATCAATTTCCTTTTAACTGGAGCTACATTATCTAAGGTATAACGAAATGTTGACTAAATCTTCGTCGCCTGACCCAGTTCTGGGGAGTCAGATGGCGATCCAATCAAAGTTCTTTTCATTTTCTTTTAATTTCTTTTAATTTCTGTGAAGCTGCTTTGAGACAATGACCATTGTTAAAAGCGCTATAGAAAAAAAAATTGAATTGAATTGAATGGTAACTCTGGGAGATTACTGATAAAGCTCTGTGTGGTATTTGATGTGAATGTACGTTTAATATGGTAGCACGGCGCTGTGCGTACATTATTACTGTGACACACTTTAATTGAGACAAGATAGAGATCTGAGATAACTTCAGACTGTGGAATTATGAATAAATGTGTTATACTTAATCTACCAAAAAGATGAATTAAATCTAAAGTGTGACCTGCTTTATGAGTGGGTCCTACTACACACTCCTACTGAGTCCAGTATGGACAAGAATGCTGTTCTCAGAGGGTCTTCTGGATTCTCAAAATAAATATTAAATCTCCAGCAATTAACGCTTTCTCTACAGAAATGACTTGTTTGTGAGGAAATCTGCAAATTCACAGAGAAATTCTGAGTACGGCCCTGGGGGTCTGTAAATGATAACTAGTGGGATCAACTGAGCTGACTTAATATCTCGACCAGTTAGCCGAGGCTGGTGTATGTAGCTGTATCCAGGAGGACTCGCTTCATTTAAAGCTACATACTCGTGCTTTTTAAAAAGTATATCAAACTCCTGATCTGTGATAATTTCATTAACAATAACTGCTTTAGATACGAGAGATCTAATATTTAACAGCCCTAGCTTTAGATCAGAGGTGCCGGCTGCGCATTCACTGTGTTTGTGGTATCTATGTTAATTAAATTACTAAAAAAGACTTTCAGAGTCTTTCTAAATTTGTGTTTAGCTCGGGGAACAGACACAGTCTCAATATGATGAACCCTGAGTGACCACTCTATGCAGCTAGCAGACGGTTGGTTTAGCCTGTCTGTCTGCTCCCTGGCCTGGGCTCTGGATTGTCACAGATTAACTAGGCCTCTTCTGAGACTATGTGCTATACTGCAAGAAATGAGAGCAGCACCTTCCCGAGTGGGATGGACACCGTCCCGCCCTAACAGGCCAGCTTTGCCCTCAAAGGTCCTCCAGTTGTCTATAAAGCCCACATTATTTTCCGAGCACCTGGACATCCAACGGTTCAGAGACCATTTAGGGCTAACCCTAAAACCTTAGTTCAAACCCAAATTTTTAGAATCCAAAGTTAGTAGAACCCTATTTTCTATAACCCTAAGGTTATCTGACCTCGAACCCTTCCATGGGCATTTTCCCTCGTGCTTGTGGAGAAATTTTACCCCAGCCTAGCCCAAAACATGATCGTTAGCCTTCTTTAATCTAATCAGGTGCGATATCCTTCGATCGTTATTATGGAGAGTGCTGAAGATGAGGCCTGAGTGGCAGGCCCGTGCACCACGTGGTTTCTGGGTTTATCCTGGAACTGCATCTTTTAACCCTAACCCTATAAAACCCAACATCTCAATAAAAACTAACATGTCCATACTGAGATACTGGGTCAGACCTAACATCTCAGTAAAACCCAACATGTCCGTACTGAGATACTGGGTCATCTGTTATGAATGTATGAATGAACCAATATGGTCAAACCCAACTTGCCCAGACCCATACTGCAAGACCCAATATGTATTTCCTCAGATACTGGGTCAGATCCAACATCTCAGTATGAAGCCAACATGTCCGTGCAAGGCTCTTCTTGCATTTAACCAGGATAACTGTAAATATATGTTATAAATGTATAACATTCATTGCAAATATTTAAGTCAAGTCAAGTCAATTTTATTTATATAGCGCTTTTAACAATTGACATTGTCGCAAAGCAGCTTTACACAATAAAAAGAAGTAAGTCTGTATGCAATGTGTATGAATCAAAATGATAAGATTGTCCCTGATGAGCAAGCCGAGGGCGACGGTGGCAAGGAAAAACTCCCTGGGATGGTAATAGGAAGAAACCTTGAGAGGAACCAGACTCAACAGGGAACCCATCCTCATCTGGGTGATAACGGATAGCAGGGATTGATCAACTTAATAATGTGTACTGGAAGTTCAGTGTAACAGGAGATGTGTTAAAATTAAAAGGAGTCCAGTTTGTTCCTGGAGGCTCAGGTAGACTGTAGGAGATTCCAGTCCTGAGCTATAGAACAACTGAAGTCACAGGTCCCCAGAGCATCAATCGATGATAGGACAGTCTTAATGGAAACCATCCCCAGCCACCATACAAATCCAGGCAGACCACACGGGGCATCCATGCGACGAGATCTCCAACCAGAAGCAGGACTCCAGGACCAGTTAGACGGGTCCAGAGGGAAGAGGGGTCTGGATCACCGGTAACTCAGGAGCGAACATGTATAGCTCGACAGAGAGACAGAGAGAGGGACAGGAGAGAGGGAGAGAGAGAGAGAGAGAGAGAGAGAGAGGGAAAGGAGAGAAGGAGAGAACAGAAAATAAGGAGAGATGGCAGTTCGGTCTGGTCACAGTCAACATGTATAATATGAATGTATATTAGTGCAAAGTGCAAGCAGGGACTCCGGCAGGACTAACTATAACAGCATAACTAAAAGGGAGGAGCCAGAAGGAAACACAAACATGAGGGGGAACTGAGATGTAAAGCAACCAATCACCTCACCGTCAACAAACCTGAGTGATTAGTGAGAGTGGGGAGGACAGCATCTAAACATACCAGTTCACCAGATACTCTACGTCCATGAGTCCCCCAGATCTGCTCCTTTACCTAAGGCTCATCTATTTACAAACATGCTGCGCTAAATAAACAGGTTTTTAGTCTAGACTTAAACACTGAGACTGTGTCTGAGTCCCGAACATTAATAGGAAGTATGTGTGTAGTGTAGTGTATGAGTGTAGTGTATGTGTGTAGTGTATGTGTGTAGTGTAGTGTATGTGTGTAGTGTATGTGTGTAGTGTATGTGTATGTGTGTAGTGTATGTGTGTGTGTGTGTGTGTGTGTGTGTGTGTGTGGGTACTGTGTGTGTCTATGTAGGATGTGTAGAGTGTGTGTGTGTCTGTAGTATGTGTGTGTAGAGTGTGTGTGTATCTGTGTAGTGTGTATAGTGTGTGTACTGTGTGTGTCTATGTAGGATGTGTAGAGTGTGTGTGTGTCTGTAGTATGTGTGTGTAGTGTGTGTTTAGTGTGTGTGTGTGTGTGTGTGTGTAGTGTATGTGTGTAGTGTATGTGTGTAGTGTAGTGTATGTGTGTAGTGTATGTGTGTAGTGTATGTGATCTCTGAGACATGGTGGGACCAGCCAAGTGGTGCGGGGTGATTAGAGCTGAGACGTACCTGGGTTAGCTGAGTTGGCAAGCATCGGGCAGATACAGGAAACCAGTGGAGGAAAAGGAGAAGTGAAAATATAAAGGTATTCGTGTCAATATTTTCAACAGTGCTGATACTGGCTGTGAGACTTGGACAGCGCTTTTGGGTGTACAGTAAACAAGGTGTTTACTGAACAGATGCACAAACACATTTCTTTTGTGATTGGATGATCAAACCCCTCCTCTTTGATCTCAATATAAAAACCAAGCTGCACTTACCGAGTCAGACATAAAGAGCAGTGGACACTCCAGGAAGTGGACAGCAGTGGACCAGTGGACAGAGCAGGAACTGGGTGAGCAAGCACTTGTAACCAGATTTATTATTCCGTTACTACTTAAATTTATGTAATAGTTAACCATGTCGGCTGGATTAATACATGGATTGATATTTTCAAGCCTGGGATGGTTTAGGTTAAGATGTTTTTCATATCAGAATGGAATGGGACAGAATTCTACAAACCCTA
>JAAGKR010005671.1:23273-35380 GCA_011419295.1 Clarias macrocephalus
TGTGTGTAGTGTAGTGTATGTGTGTAGTGTAGTGTATGTGTGTAGTGTAGTGTATGTGTGTAGTGTATGTGTGTAGTGTAGTGTATGTGTGTAGTGTATGTGTGTAGTGTAGTGTATGTGTGTAGTGTAGTGTATGTGTGTAGTGTAGTGTATGTGTGTAGTGTATGTGTATAGTGTATGTGTATGTGTGAAGTGTATGTGTGTAGTGTAGTGTATGTGTGTAGTGTAGTGTATGTGTGTAGTGTATGTGTGTAGTGTAGTGTGTGTGTGTAGTGTATGTGTGTAGTGTAGTGTATGTGTGTAGTGTATGTGTGTAGTGTAGTGTATGTGTGTAGTGTATGTGTGTAGTGTAGTGTATGTGTGTAGTGTATGTGTATGTAATGGTATCATTGATACTGATGTTGTCTCAGATCAAAAAATAGAGAATTAATAATGATATGACATTTATATTTAGGTGTTTGGTGGACAATCTTATTCAGAGCGACTTATAAAAGTGCTTTGAAGTTTGCTTCAATAGCACCAATAATCCAAATACCCAAGAAACAGATACATTTTTAGTTGTGTCTTAAAGATTACATGATTGCAACTCGGCTATACGGACATCTAGAGGAAGTTCATTCCACCACCTGCAGGGTTACAGTAGGTGCCAGAACAGAAAACAGTCTAGATTCATGTCTTCCTTGATCTCTGAGACATGGTGGGACCAGCCAAGTGGTGCGGGGTGATTAGAGCTGAGACGTACCTGGGTTAGCTGAGTTGGCAAGCATCGGGCAGATACAGGAAACCAGTGGAGGAAGAGGAGAAGTGAAAATATAAAGGTATGCGTGTCAATATTTTCAACGGTGCTGATACTGGCTGTGAGACTTGGACAGCGCTTTTGGGTGTACAGTAAACAAGGTGTTTACTGAACAGATGCACAAACACATTTCTTTTGTGATTGGATGATCAAACCCCTCCTCTTTGATCTCAATATAAAAACCAAGCTGCACTTACCGAGTCAGACATAAAGAGCAGTGGACACTCCAGGAAGTGGACAGCAGTGGACCAGTGGACAGAGCAGGAACTGGGTGAGCAAGCACTTGTAACCAGATTTATTATTCCGTTACTACTTAAATTTATGTAATAGTTAACCATGTCGGCTGGATTAATACATGGATTGATATTTTCAAGCCTGGGATGGTTTAGGTTAAGATGTTTTTCATATCAGAATGGAATGGGACAGAATTCTACAAACCCTAGTTTGCGTACTAGATGACTAAAGTATGAGATCGGATCTCATGGTTTTGTACTCATTTTATATACACACACACAAAAAAAAATGAATGAATGGAAATATTACATTCAGAAGTATGACATATTTCATAGGCTGTGTGGGTAATTTCGACATATTTGCCACCTCTGTATCCTGTACATACAAAGCACATGGATGATTATTACCCATGTGGTTGTAATGTGAAAAATTGCATCATTTATACCTGAATCATTTGCTGTTCTTAGATAATGAGCCTTGTTAGTGTGCGTTACTTCGATATTTGTTGATTAATCAGCGATAATAAAATCTGTTTTATTTAACTGAATAATTTCTAGCCAAAAAGAACATTTAATCTAGCCATCATCATACCAAGTATCCTCCCTGTTCCTTAACTTCCTCTTTGCCTTCTCTGCTCTAGGAAAAAAAAAAAAACAAGGGTCAAAATGAGACAAACGAGTCAAAAAATCCCCTTGATTGTCGTGCTCAGCATTTTTGTCGGCTGGACACAGGAACAGGAATTGTTTAAGCCTTCCATTACCCAGAAACCATGCGAAGAGCTCTGTGGCGAGCAAGCATACGATTACACAACGCGCGGGAAACCGTGCACGGGGCCATGTGACAAGCAAGGATCCGATTACTTCTGGTGCTCCACTGAAGGCAGTTGGGATTATTGCTCAAGAACAGAGAACACGGATTACAAAGGCCATCCATGTCGGGACGACCATCCGTGTGAGAAGTACGGCAAGTCTTACTCCTGGTGCTACAACAAGAAGGGCAGCTGGGGTTACTGTGGATCAGTGCACAGTGGAGAAGAGCCAACAACACTATCGCGTATAAGTTCAAAATATCAGAGCGAGTGCAGGGACGAATGTTTGTACGATGTGAAAAAGAAGTACTATTGGTGTAACACGGATAAGGGCTGGGACTACTGCTCGCCCCTACCTGGTACCACCTACAAGAACGAGCCGTGTCGATCTGACCACAGCTGTGGCACTCATGGCTATAGTTACAACTGGTGCTGGACAAATTCAGGTTATGACTACTGCGGGGTTATCAGGCCAGGGGAATGTGAATACTCTTATACTGGGAATAAAGAAGATCGGTCTAATGTTGCAATGTTATCCTGCACGCCGTCACACGGCAGGAGCAATGCAAAGACCAAGTTCAACACCGAGCCAGACCCTGTAGAAATAGCAGATGGCAGCCGTTGGGGAAGGGAAGTGACAAGCTTGATTGCACGCTGGCATAGTGGTTACCTGACTGGGTCCCACGGCTTCCGGATCACTACAGATAATCTCCGCATTAATCTGCTGGGCGTGGTGAGCAAGGAACATCTGCAATACTATCAGGTAGAAATCCATACGAATGCAGAGGAACCTGGAAGGAACTCCAGAGTGGCCCAGGTTCTGGTACCTACAGGAAGTTCAGTCCCGAGCAGATATGTGCGTACAGCTTTGGCCGAGAGCTTCAGACGTCGGGCCAGGATCACTTTGGAGGAAGCAGATTATTCTGGAAGTGGATCCGGGTCGATTTAGAGTAAAATCCTACGTGGATGGAGCTCTAAAGCTAATCCTGTTTTTATTTTTATTTTTTTTTTACCAATCTGTCAGACAAAAGGGCTCCTTTTTGCTAGTTATAAAATATGTATTATGAAATCAAACATATATATTAAAAAGGAACTAAATATAAACCTGTGATTCCATTGCTTCAAACGATGATTACTGGAACAACCTTCTTATTTAGACTTTAGATCGTATATTATTGTGCATGTTATAAACTCGTTCATTAATATTTCTTTCAATAAATATTTCTACATATCAAATATCGTAATAAAGTCTTCTTCCTTGATGTGGTTTCTTAGTAGAGATACAGTTTTGTCTACTCTACAGTACAGTTTAATACTTTGCTTCCTGCTTGTTTGCCTACAGTATGAAGGC
The DNA here is from genome assembly GCA_011419295.1 of Clarias macrocephalus. NCBI lineage: Eukaryota > Metazoa > Chordata > Actinopteri > Siluriformes > Clariidae > Clarias > Clarias macrocephalus. The sequence goes on from JAAGKR010005671.1 coordinate 26,463, forward strand.
TGTTAGGAACATCTGCTTCACTCTGGCTGCATATTGTCTCTGCAGGGGGTTTTACAGGTGCTCAAGGTTAAGAAGTGGCAGATGGAACAAAAATTCTAAAAAGATCAAGATTTACTTGATCATCTGTTTTTATTATTAACATTATTAACATTAATCTGAACATTGATTCTAATCAGTACCACTCTCTCCTCCAATGATGATAGAAAACACTGAAGAATTAATAGATTACAATAAAGTGTATTAAGTGTTTATTAATGCTGCTGTCTCGCTGTCTCTAACTAAATACATACGGCATGTAAACATGTGTTATTCTAAACTGATGTCCTCTTTCTAACCCGTCTGGTCAGCAGCCGTCTCCTCTCTTCACTCCATCTGATCATGATATTAACTGTTTAATTCTATTACTTCATACTACTTCATAAGTAATAAAACAAACTACAGTAAATATAAAGCAATAAAACATATACACAGTTTGGGTGTAAACTATTACCCACACAAATAGTTCCAAACCATTCCAAAGAGAGCATTCAGAAACAAACTCACTCATGCTTCTCCCTGAGCTTTTTCTCTTTTTTTCTTTTCACATTGAAATGATTGAAATCAAACAAACTTTATTAAGAGCGTACATAAAGATACCCAGCAGAGTAAATACAAAAAGTAGTTTTTAAATGATGGTTTTATTTATTAAGGGAAAAAAAGCTGTCCAAGCCTGCCTGGCCCTATGTGAAATAGTAATTGCCCCCCTAAACTTAATAACTACTTGTGCCACCATTGCTGACAACAACTGCAATCAAGCAAACAATGAGTCATTGACTTGTCTGTGGTGGAATTTTGGCCCTGTGAATTGTGAATTCTGGAGGGTTATCACAAGCATGCATGGCCTGTTTAAGGATGTCTTTCTTCTTGTCTTCTAGGTGTTTACCAGTGGTTGGCATCCATTATGTTGCATTACTGCCACCTTCTGGTCTTGATCTCCCGCAAAAAACAATTTTCTAGTCCCAGTGTGCTTAAGAAACGCATAAAATACTTTCTGCATGGCCTGTTTTTTAAATGTTCTAAAATGCTTTTCATGGTGTAGGCACACTTTCCAAATTCCCATTGCTCCTCCCTGCTGTAGAGCGGCCCAGGTTCTGTTACCTGTAGGAAGTCCAGTCCCAAGCAGATCTGTACATACGGCTTTGGCTGAGTGAGAAAGTCAGACGTCGGGCCAGGATTACTTTGGACGTGACCACTTATGATTCCGGTTAGATGTAGACTAAATTCTCATGTGGATGGAGTTTTAAAGCAAATTCTCATTTACCAATCAATAAAAAACACACACAACTAAAGTCACAGACACTCTAATATTTAATTGAACTGCCTTTTGCTTTGATCACATTTACTATGGCAGAGTTTCGATAAGCTTGTGTAATGTCACAATGTTTATTTCCAACCAGAGTCACATTCATTTCTTTCCAAAATCCTGTATTGATGGCGGGAGAGTCGGACCGCTGCGTAAAGTCTTCTCCAGCACATAACAAAGCTTCTCAGTGGGGTTACGGTTACTGTCATACTAACAATCATCCCAGGGTTTTGGGGGTCATAACATGCTCAGGTTGGAATATGCGGCCATTAAGAGGTCAGTATGACTCGGCACACGCCCTTCACAGCGCCCCCTGGAATATCTTGCTGCATAGCTCATACACACATGCTGAACGAGTTTCATACAAAATCTCATGAGATCTGCTCAATGGGACATCAGTTATTTTGAGTTATGAAGGGATTTTTTTAATATATGAAGTGGTTCGGCTGTGGTGCCCCCTTAAAGGAAAAGAAGTGACTAATAACTTCTGTGTGGACATTGAGTGATATTCTAAGAGTGGAAAGTCCTAATGTTTCAAAATATTTTACACAGAGAGCGAAAGAGCTAAAGAAGGTTTGCTAATATTCCTGTTGTGTGATGCTTAAGTAGCTCACAGCTAATGTTTACATTTATAAGCCCTTTGACTTGACAAGGTTTCGGCCTGACTCATGCAGTACTAAAGTATTTCCACTAGATGCAGACCAAGGGCAAGAAATCCACCCTTGACACCACAGCACTCTTTCTCCTTAAAATAATAATAAAAATAAATATGGCTTAAATGTTCATAATGTTTTTTTTTTTATAGTATAGTATTATAGTTTTAATATCAGTGTACATTCCTACGATCTGCTTCATTAGATTCAAACTATCACTTTTTGTCCTTATGGTATTTTTCCTTTAAATGCATTGCCGTCTTACTGGTGCGCCCGAGTGGCAATGGCACAGTTGCTGCATTTTTCTTCAGATGAAACAAAATAATTTAGAAAACATAAGAAAAAAGCATTGGGGTGTCTTAACTGTTACACCTTATGAACTGTACCACGATGAACTTTATAACTGTTGTTTTTAGCTGTCTTAACTGCGTATTATTTATTTTGCCATTATCTACTGAACCAACGTTGGGACAACCTTTCTTTGGCTCCACCAATAGACCAACAGTGGGCCAACGGACATGATGATATTGAGCCCACCACTGATTCCAACATGGGCCCAACGTATGCACTGCCATTTGCCCAAAGTTGGCACAACGTCAGAGCACTGACAAATGGTTACCAACATTTTGCAGACGTTGGAGAAAGCAGTGCGATCTGGGCTTGATTGTACTGTACGTCGTTTCTTTGTTTGGTTTTTGATTTATTGTTATTTCTTGGTTGTTTCATGGATCGTTAATACAAGAGTGAGAAAACAAACCTTTGACCATAAAATTAAAAACCAAATGACACACATTTCATGACAATGTGTGAAGTTCTGGTGAACTCCATGGCCAAGAGAATTCAAGCCGTGCTGGAAAATGATGGCGGCCACACAAAATATCGACATTTCACATTTTCACTTAGGGGTGTCCTCACTTTTGTTGCCAGGGGTTCAGCTATTATTGGCTGTATTTTTAGTTATTTTGAGGGGACAATAAATTTACACTGCTGTACAAACTTTACACTGACGACTGTTCATTGTGTCAGAGAGTCATTGATGCAGTGTTGTCCTGTGAAAAGATAGAACTAAATATTTGCAGAGATGTGAGGGGTGTACTCACTTTTGTGACATACTGTACATGTCTTTGGACTGTGTTAGGAAACCCAACAAGCACGGGGACAACATACAAACTCCATGCACATAGAGACTGGAATCAAACCCAGACCCTGGAGGTACAAGGCGACAGTGCTAACCACTACACCACTGTGCCGCCAGATAACTCACAATAAAATTCTAATTTCATTTAAATACAGTCCTTGCACACTCGTTTAGATCTTAATCACCTAGATAGGGTTGGACAATGAAATTGAAACGCCTGGTTTTAGACCGCAGTACTTCATTAGTATGGTGCAGGGCCTCTTTTACAGCATCAATTTGTCTTGGGAATGACAGATACAAGTCCTGCACAGTGGCCAGAGGGATTTTAAGCCATTCTTCTTGCAGACTAGTGGCCAGATCACTGATGCTGGTGGAGGAAAACGTTTCCTGACTCGCTCCTCCAAAACACCCCAAAGTGGCTCAAGAATATTTAGATCTGGTGACTGTGCAGGCCCTGGGAGATGATCAACTTCACTTTCATGTTCATCAAACCAATCTGTCACCAGTCTTGCTGTGTGTATCGGTGCATCATCATCCTGATACACGGCACCGCCTTCAGGATACAATGTTTGAACCATTATGTGCTCATGTCCTCCAGAATGGTTCGGTAGTCCTTGGCAGTGATGCAGTGTTGGGGGACGTTACTTTTTAAAGTAACTAATTACATTATAAAATTACTGTTTTTAAAAAGTAATCCGTTACATTACTCCGTTGCGTTCTGATAAAAGTAACTAGTTCGAGTACTTTTCCATTGAGGGAAATGAAATCTCCTTTGTGCTTTGTGTTGTTTTAGTCAAGACCTTTATAATTATTCTACCATCATCACTCAGTGAAGTTTGGCCCATAATCTATTCACTACTAATACCCCTATCTCACCTACGTGGCTTCGTGTGGTGGCCGTAAGTACGGTTCATCGTGATTCACCGCCAGTTTTGGCGCTGTGATTAGGTTTCCATCTTTTCGCGCGTCGGTCCTCGCATAGTCAAACCACATACTGTAGGTGAGATAGGGGTACAACAGGAGAAATAACAGAGGGAGGGGGGTATCGAGGACACACAAGCTCAGACACACAGGCTCAGACACACAGGCTCAGACACACAGGCTTACACAAACACACACAAGCTCACAGACTACACATCCTACACATACAATGACCGGTCCAAGCACCTGTGTCATTACGATCGCCAACAAACCCAGCCAACATTGAGCGACATCAGCAACACAGGTTGTATACTGAGCATAGCTGGCAATGTCGCAGGTGTTTGAGCTGATCATTTTTGCTGCAATTTTCACTATGTATGTCATGAACAAGAGGTCAGATATTTTGGATCATTTGCCAAACGCACATTTATGACATCAGCACTATTAAACACACACACTACACGTTCCACGTATATACACACACTACACACACACCCTACACACACACACTACGGAATAATAAAACCTAAGATATCTGCAGAGAGTATTTCATCACAGTTCAGTAGTGAAGACTTTATAAATTTCTTCAGTAAAACAATCGATAGTATCAGGAAGAAGATATTGGATATTCAACCTCTAACAGCATCACATGATCTAGTTCAGCCTATAGATTATATACCATATAGATTTTCAATGCTTTACAGGTATAGTACAGGAAGAGCTGTACGAACTTATCACCATGGCTAAATCAACAATGTGCTTGTTAGATCCAATCCCAACTAGATTATTAAAAGAAGTGATACATACAGCTGGTGAGCCACTTCTAAACATTATATATTACTCACTATATTTTTATGTCATGTCCCCTAAATCTCTCAAGTTGGCAGTTATTAAGTCTCTTCTTAAAAACCTAAATTTGACCCTAATAAAATAACAAATTACAGACGGATTTCAAACCTTCTGTTTATATCAACAATATTAGAAAAGGTGGTGTCAGCTCAAATATGCAACTTCTCACAGGAAAGCAATATCCTCGAGAAGAATTTCTGTCAGGTTTCAGGCCCCATCATAGTACAGAAACTTCACTAGTTAAAATCACAAATAACTTTATAGCTTCAGACGAGAGCTCATCTTGATACTCGTCTTACTTGATCTCAGTGCTGCATTCGACACTGTAGATCATAATATTCTCATAGATCGCGTATAAATATCACATTGGTATTCTGGGACAGGCATTAAAATGGTTTAGATCATTCCTGTCCGATCGATACCATTTTGTGGATCTTAATGGAGAACTGTTCGGTGTAATGGCAGTAAAATATGGGGTCCCACAAGGGTCAGTTTTAGGACTTCTGCTATTCTCTATATACGTACATGTTTCCCTTGAGTAAGAAAACATGGGATTAGTTACCATTGCTATGCTGATGATACCCTGCTATACATCTCATGAAAAAAAAAACTGATGAAATATCTAAGTTGTTCAAATTAACTAAGTGTTCAAGGTATAAAAGATTGGATGAGAGCTGGGATGACCGATAAATTTTCTCTTACTAAATTCAGACAAGACAGAAATATCACTTATTGGTACAAAAAACAGTACACAAATGCTCTCATACTTCAGCTTGCATTTTGAAGGATGGACTCTTACTACCAGCTTGACAGTGAAAGACCTGGGTGTAATATCAGACAGCAACTTGTCCCTTGAAAGTAATATTGCCAATATCACAAAACCAGTCTTCTTCCACCTTAGAAATACTTCAGAAAAACATTCTGATGCAGAAAAGTTGATTCATGCATTCATGACCTCCTGACTGGACTACTGTAATGCATTACTGGGTGGTTGTCTTGGACCCCCATTAAACAAGCTAAAGTTAGTCCAAAATGCAGCCGTCACTAGATCAAGAAAATATGATCATATAACCCCAATACTGTCATCCCTGCAATGGTTATCTATTCAGTTTAGAATTAATTACAAACTAGCATTAATTATGTACAAGGCTCTAAATGTTTTTGCTCCCACATATCTAGCCAGTCTTCTGACACATTATAATCCACCACGTTCCTTACTGGCTGGACATGAGTCTGGCATACACATAATTCATCCCATAGCCTCATACTCCAGTACATATAAATGCATACTCTCCTCTAGTGCTGCTAATAAAATGAACAGCAGCTACGCTAATTTTTTCCACCTGTTCTTTCTTTTTCTACCCATCCCGAGGCATCTGGAAATTATGCCAGCTCCACTAAACAGAGGCCAACCCTGTGAGGGTCCTTCTCTGGATGCTTCAGGATGCTCGCAGCGTTGGATATTATTATTTTCACTTTATATATTGTATTAATTATTTTTATTAATTTTTTTGGGCAGTGGAACGAATAATTTGAGTTTTCATTATTTCTTATGGGAAATTTTGATTTGGTTTATGAGTGTTTTGGAACACAAGCCCACTTCTGGAAAAAATTATGCTTGTAATCCAAGGTTCCACTGTATTTGTATGATCAGACCCCCAAAAAATACTCATGTTTATATATTCAATCACAAGGCAGCTAGAATCTTCACTTCTAAAAAACTAAAGAGTTTAATCAAGAGACTTTGTCTGGCCAGTACAAGCCTTTTCAAGAAGGAAGATACTACAAAAATAAAAAATAAAAAATACATTTTGTGAAGAAGAGGTTAGCATTGCTTTGGGGTTATATATAGATGATTTTGAAATCTGCAACTCACTTGGGACCTCGCGAAAAATCCATAAAATTACTGCTGTATATTGGGTAATTCTAAATTTGCCATCAAAAAGTCGCTCCACTCTAAATTAAATTAATCTAGCTGTTTTGGGAAAGACCAGTGATGTGTGATTGTTTGGTTATGACCGGTTTCTTGACTCACTGATTAAGGATATAAAGTCCCTGGAGCAGGTTGGAATATTTGTTCCAGATCTACAGCAGTACATACAGGGAACTGTGTTTTGTGTCTGTGCAGGAAACTTTGGAGCCCATTGACTTGCAGGCTTTCATAAAAGCTTCATTGTTGAGAAATTTTGCAGATTCTGCTTGATGAGTCAGAAAGAAATTGCTAGTGGAGGCGCTTAAGAAATAAGCTCCACAGTTTGTATGGTGTAAAACAGGAGTGTGTTCTAAGCAAGCTCTAATCTTACTTCCATCCAATGACATGATTTCCAACAGATGTGTTGCACAATATTTTTGAAGGTATTGTTCCTGCTGAATTATCCCTGTTTCTGAAGGACTTGACCTCAAAGGATTCATATCATTTGATGAACTGAATAAATGTATCAAGTCATTTCCTTACAAGTATGCAGATTGTGTAAATAAGCCAAAGAAAATCACAAAATCAAGCTTTGCCAGGGAAACTATTGGTGGCAATGGCCATGAGATTTTGTGGTTACTCTCCCTCATGATCGGAGGCAGTATCCTGGAAAATGAGCCAGCATGGGAGATTTTAATGGACCTTAAACAGATTGTTAAATTGGTTGTATCTACAGAGTTCTCTGAGGAGACGTTATGCTATTTGGAAAGTAAAATAGCTGGTCATCGAAAGTTACTTACAGAGAGTTGAAACTACGACCGAAACCCCACTTCATCGATGATTACCCTCACCTGATCCACTGATTTGGGCCATTAGTGCAATTATGGACAATTAGATTTAAGGCGAAGAACAGTTTATTTTGTTTAAGTGGTGCATGATACCGACAATTTCAAGAACTTGCTACTTCCACTGGCAAGAAAGCATCAGCAAACATCTGCATATCATTTAGAAGGACATTCCCTCTTCAAGCCACAGTTGTTTGTGGAGAAAGTAAAAATGGTTTGGCTCTTTCCATACACCATTCAGTGCAGCAAAATCACAGGAAAGTTTTATTCATCAAAAGACTGTTTCTTTATGCATTGATACACACCTGCAAGGTGTCCGATATGTTAAAGGCATATGATAATTTCTGCTGGCCAGTGTAGTGGTTTGCCAGAATTCTATAGGATTGTCAGTTTTCTGATTGATGCCGACAGTGTCGTTTGTCTCCAAATAAATTTCATTCTGGTATTTGGAACATTACAGATCCTTTGAGCTTGCTGAAAGTGAATAAGGAGAGATTGAGATTCTGAATTCAGAGTCTTTGAATGACCCTATCACACTCAAGGCATATAAATTCAGAGGAAAGCTGATGGTATCTTTGAAAGTGTCTGCAAGAGTACATTCCCTAAGAATAAAATTCTCCTATAACTTTTGTGGGCTGTTTGGCTTACTTCACTTTACAAGATTAATTAATTAATTAATTAATTAATTAATTAATTAATTCATTCATTCATTCATGTATTTATTTATGTATTTATTATTATTAGGGCCCAAGCACTATGACATCAGCCCTTTGTCGTCATAGTGTGTGAAGGACCCTCTTGTTTTCCTAAGGATTATTATTATTTTGTCCCCACCCTTTTGGACTTTTCGCGGGTCTTAACATGCTCAAAAACTCATGAAACTTGGCAGACAGGTTGGAATCTGTGCCATCAGGATGCCTGAGAGTCTCCACATGAGATTTTGCTGCCTAGCCCATACACACTTTCACGTAGGCACACGAAACTCGGTACACATTTAGAGCTCATCGAACAACTTTCGCGCTGCATGTCCTGGGCTAAACTCACACACACAAACACACACACACACACACACACACACACACACACACACACACACACACACACACACACACACACACACACACACACACACACACACATGCTGCATGCACACACACAAACACACTCATACATCACACACACGCACACATACATACACCCATGTTACAAATGTTTACACTCACGCACACACACACCTCTCACGATGCACACACACACA
>JAAGKR010005671.1:35723-48928 GCA_011419295.1 Clarias macrocephalus
TCTTGATATACTCACACACACACACACACACACACACACACACACACACACACACACACACACACACACACACACACACACATGCTGCATGCACACACACAAACACACTCATACATCACACACACGCACACATACATACACCCATGTTACAAATGTTTACACTCACGCACACACACACCTCTCACGATGCACACACACACACACCACACACACACCACACACACATACACACACATACACACACCACTCTCTCACGACGCACACACACACACACACACACACACACACACACACACACACACACACACACACACACACACACACACACACACGCACACAAATGCATTCAACAAATATTTAGGGCCCAAACTGACATTAGCCCTGTTTTAACACACAAACACATCGCACACACTAACACACACATCACTAATGTTAATACACACATATTGAAACCAATACGCACAAACAAGCACAAACACAAGCACATTTACTTGTCACACACAGACTGACACATCTACACGTCACACACCTCTCTCCCTCACTCTCACACACACTAACCCTTACACACTAATGTGCACACACACACACACACACACACACACACACACACACACACACACACACACACACACACACACACACACACACACACACACACCTCTCACAATGCACACACACACACCACACACACATACAGATAATACAATCCTTGGGTCACCGCTAAGTCAGTGATCCTTGGTCCATTGGCAATCAGGCAAGTTGCTCCGGTGAGCCAAGCCATACAAGGCGAAATGAAAATGAGCCAAGGGTGCAGTTGAGCACTGGTGCTGGTTCCTGCTCAGCATTCTTTTCTTCTTGGGGAATTCCTGGAGGCTGTGGATGACAGCATGATTGTGAGCAGTAATCTGTTGCCAGCCTCAGTGCGTTAGGGTGCTTCTACCCTCCCTAGCAGAGCTGTCCATGGTACTGAATGAGCACTCCTTTTCCAGTAGAGTATGGAGCTGTCAGATGGTAAGAGGCACTGGCTATATGCGCACTGCCAACCACAATTAACCTACGGTTTAGATAATTGGATTGAAAACATTGCAAATGTCTCCAGATCATATTACGTGCATTCCACTCTCTCCAGTCAAAGGAATCCATAAAACTCACCCAACTCAACAGTCTGTAGAAGGTATTTGGTGGTCCAACATGCTCCAGGTTATATTTAGGACAAATATTTAGGGTCCAAGCTGACATCAGCCCTTTTATGTCATATCGTGTGACGTATGCAAGTTGTGCAGTGCACCTGGGTGGTGATGGCGCAGAGTGCTTGAGCCTGTGCAGTATGCAGCGGAATGAATCTGCAGTATGAATTTAATTCTACTTTTTAAAAAAGTCTTAAACTACACATTTTTTAGTAATTGTATGGTATTAGTAAAATATTTTATTTAAAAAGTATAATTAAAATATCTTATTGTTATCATGATAACGCAGGTTGGAGCAGTGCTATAGTTTACACAGTGCTGGTAAACACCTGAAACCTGGCCTTTAGAGGTGGGCTTACGGGAACTGAGCTTTACTTAAATATTAACCAGTAAATATTAAATATTAACCAGTAAAGCCTTGGAGCACTTAGAGGTTTATACTAACTCTCTCTCTCTCTCTCTCTCTCTCTCTCTCTCTCTCTCTCTCTCTCTCACACACACACACACACACACACACACACACACACACACACACACACACACACACGGGTACACTAAAAATTTATTCAACCAATGTTCAAAAAAAAAATATTTTGCAGTAAAATAAATAAATAAATAAAATAAAATAAAATAAAATCACAATCATTGAAATAGCAGGGTGCATTTTTCTTCATACCATATGCTTCATTCTTTTTCCTCCAAACATTACCTTTGATTCCTAGGCCAAAAACGTTTAGGTTTTGCTTCATCAGTCCACAAAACTCCAGAATTCCCAATCTTCTGTTCCTTTTTTATAAGGTCAGTAGCGAGGTGCGTCTTGTGGTGACCTTCTTTGTTCAATATGTCTCTTATAGTGCAGAATGAAACTTTAGTGCTACTGCCACCAAATCTTTCTGTAAGTCATTTGCAGTCAGTTGATGGTTTTTCAACACTTGTCTCTTCAGGAATGGACAATTATCTTGAATTAGCCCTTTCTGACAGTCAAACATTTCCATAAAAAAAACTGTATAAAGTAACAGATATTTGATGTTCCAAATTAAATAAATCTGTGGCATCTAATCTGTGTTTGAGACAGGGGGTTGAATAATTCTGAAAGCGCAGTACTCATTATAAGGGGCCATTGGTGTAGATTTTGGAGAAATCACTTGTTATAGTATATTAGTTGGGATGAGTTATTTAAATTGTTCTTGTTTCAGTGATTTATTACAAACTGCTGCAAGTTAGTATTTTGGCCAAACAACAAAATTTCCAATGAGGGTTGAATAATGTTGAGTGCAATTCACTCACTCATTGTCTAGACAGCTTTATCCTGAGTACAGGGTTGTGGGAGCCTGGAGCCTATCCCAGGAGATATACATACATATACACACTCACACACTCACTCATTACCACACTACGGGCATGCCCAGAATCAAACCCTGGTGGTGAAAGGTGACATTGCTAACCACTGAGCCACCGTGCTGTCTTTGAGTGTAACAATATAAATATATACAGTAGGTTGGTGCCCACAAACTTGCTGCTGACTGACTGAAACATACAATTATTATATGAACTGAATAACAAATAAATAACTCTACTCATCAACTTTTAATATTAAAAACTACATTAGTAAATCTTCATAACGGCTCTAATCTGAGGTGCTGGTTGTTAAGTGGTGATTTCTGAGGCTGGTAACTCTAAATGCAGAGCTACGTTTTGGTCTTGCTTTCCTCGAAAAGGCCTTCATGAGAGACAGTTTCATCATGGTGCTTGATAGGTTTTTGCAAATGCTCTTGACACAATACTGTTCTTGCAAGACCTGTCCCAGAATAGCATATCTTAAAATAACAACTGAATATGTTGTTGTTACATTATATGTAATTATATTATACATATGATTATTATTATTATTATTATTATTATTATTATTATTATTATTATTATTATTATTTCTAATGTAGGTAACTACATTTTATATTGTTATCATGAGAAACAGTGCTAGTTTACACAGCACTGGTAAACACCTGAAACCTGGCCAGAGCAGGTGGGCTTACGGGAACTGAGGTTTACTTAAATATTAACCAGTAAATGTGGCCTTTTTATTATACTTTTTTATAACAGAGTATAATATTGATACACACAAACCTGGAATGACTGAAATATGAATGTCTTATTAATCTGACTAACATAAAATGACTTTACTGATATTTTTTTTCTTAAAAAGTGTTTATTATTATTATTATTATTATTATTATTATTATTATTATTATTATTATTATTATTATAAGTTGAATTAATAATAATAATAATAATAATAATAATAATAATAATAATAATAATAATAATAATAATTAATAATGATAATAATAATAATAATAATAATAATAATAATAATAATAATAATAAGATATTTTACTAATATAATACACTTACCAATACATAGTGTTTTTCAGAATTAAAAAGAAAGTAGAATTTAACAGCATCCAATAGATGGTCAACAAAAACACCTGCTAAAACTGTTTATTTTTTCATTCTTTTCTTTTTTTTTTATTAGTAAAATATCTTATTATCTAAATATCTTTAATTGTTGTCATGATAAACCAGGTTTTAGTCCTGTAGTTTATACAGTGAGGGTAAACAGCTGAAACCTGGCCAGTGGGCTTACGGGAACTGAGATTTACTTAAATATTAACAAATAAATGTGGCCTTGGAGGTCTCAGAGGTCTATAACCTTTTTTGCTAACCAGGTTGCATAGTCAGATAATATACAGGTGAAACTTGAAAATTTTTAATATCATGCAAAAGTTCATTTATTTCAGTAATGCAACTTAAAAGGTGAAACTAATATATGAGATAGACTCATTACATGCAAAGCGAGATAGTTCAAGCTGTGATTTGTCATAATTGAGATGATTATGGCGCAAAGCTCATGAAAACCCCAAATCCACAATCTCAGAAAATAAGTAATCCAACAGTAATCCAACAATCCAAATCCACAGTAATCCAACAGTCACTGAACCAGGTTTTGGTGCTTTTGGCAGTGTGGGCAGGTCCTGCTGGAAAATGAAGTCAGCATCCCCATAAAGCTCGTCTGCCAATGGAAGCATGAAGTGCTCCAGAATCTCCTGGTAGACGGCTGCGTTGACCCTGGACTTGGTGGACCAACACCAGCATATGACATGGCTCCCCAAATCAACACAGACTGTGGAAACTTCACACTGGACTTGAAGCATCTTGCAGTGTGTGTGTGCCTCTCCATTCCTCCTCCAGACTCTGGGTCCTTGGTTTCCAAATGAGATGCAAAAGTTGCTCTCATCAGAAAAGAGGACTTTGGACCACTGAGCAACAGACCAGTTCTTTTTTTCTTTAGCCCAGGTAAGACGCTTCTGATGTTTGAAGCCCATGTCCAGGATCCGTCTGTGTGTGGTGGCTCTTGATGCACTGACTCCAGCCTCAGTTCACTCCTTGTGAAAGTCCCCAACACTTTTGAATGGCCTTTTCCTGACAATCCTCTCCAGGCTGCGGTCGTCCCTGCTGCTTGTGCAACTTTTTCTTCCACACTTTTCCCTTCCACATAACTTTCTATTAATGTGCTTTGATACGGCACTTTGGGAACATCCAACTTCTTTTGCAGTTACCTTTTGAGACTTTCCTTCCTTATGGAAGATGTCAGTGATGGTTTTCTGCACAACTGTCAGGTCAGCAGTCTTTCCCATGATTGTTCTTCCTACTGAACGAGACTGAGAGACCATTTAAAGGCCCAGGAACCCTTTGCAGGTGTTATGGCTTAATTAGCTGATTAGAGTTGGACACTTTGAGCCTAGAAATTGAACCTTTTTACAATATTCTAATTTTCTGAGATTGTGGATTTGGGGTTTTCACGAGCTGTAAGCCATAATCAGCTCAATTATGACAAATCACGGCTTGAACTATCTCGCTTTGCATGTTATGAGTCTATCTCATGCATTACTTTCACCTTTTAAGTTGCATTACTGAAATAAATGAACCTTTGCACAATATTCAAATTTTTACCTGTCTATTATGTGACTATGTAAGAATCTATCTATCTATCTATCTATCTATCTATCTATCTATCTATCTATCTATCTATCTATCTATCTATCTGTATGAACTTTTATGAACTGACTAACAAATAAATATCTGTACTGACCACCTTTTTTTTCCCTTAAAAACTATTATTATTAGGGCCTAAGCTTCATGATATCATGGTTATTATGTCATTGCTATTAAAGTGCTGATGTCATAGTGTGTAACCATTTTTCAACCATCTGGATCCTTTTGCGGTCTTAAGATGCTCAAATACTCAAAAAAAAAAAAAAATCAGCACAAAGGTTGGAATCTGCTGTCATTAGGACATCTGCGGGTCTGAGCCCTGAGTGTTCAGGCCCTTCACAGGAGATTTTGCTTTATTATTCTACACGCATGCACGCACACAACACATCCCATACAGACAACACATCCTATACAGACAACACATCCTACTCACACACACACACACACACACACACACACACACACACACACACACACACACACACACACACACACAAACAAACATACACACTCACAAACACATACTCACACACATACACACTCACACACATACACACTCACACACATACACACTCACACATACACACTCTCACACACACACACACACACACACACACACACACACACACACACACACACACACACACACACACACACACACACACACACACACACTACACATCCCACGTCACTTGAGCCATAGGACTGGAGTTTCCTACAGTCTACCTGAGCGTCCAATAATGACGATTTCTTTGCAAACATGTAATCCGTTATTCTGACAATTTATGTAATCCGTGAGGCCGACAGCAGTCATTCCCAACCCATTTGTGTGTGTGTGAGAAAGTTGTCCTACAAGCCCCGCCCCCGATACCCCACCCCCCTCTGTTATTCCTGCTGTTATACCCCTATCTCACCTGTGCGGTTTGACTATGTGAGGACCGACCACAGAAAGATGGAAACCTGATCACAGCGCCGAAACTGGCGGTGAATCCTGATGAACCGTACTTACGGCCACCGCGCGACACCGCGTAGCTGAGACAGGGGTATTAGTAGTTAACAGATTATATGCCAAACTTCACTGAGTGATGATGGTAGAATAATTATAAAGGTCTCGACTAAAACAACATGCATGAGGAAGCACAAAGGAGTTTTAATTTTCTGCAATGGAAAAGTCCTCGAACTAGTTACTGTTATCAGAAAGTAACGCAGTAATGTAACGGAGAACTTTTTAAAGACAGTAATTTTGTAACGTAATTAGTTACTTTAAAAAGTAACGTCCCCCAACACTGCTCGTCACACACAGACTGACACACCCACACTCACTTGTCCCCCCCCCTCACACACACACACACACACAAATGCACTGAAGAAATACTTAGGGCCCAAACTGACTCAGACCTCCACACAGTAATGTGTGAAGTGTGCAAGTTGTATGGTGTATCCAAGCGGTCATGGCTTTTTGGGGGTCATAACATGCTCAAAAAACACACAGGTTGTGTGGTGCACCCGCAAGGCCATGGCGCAACTGCTCGATGTAGCTTGCAACTATTATTATATGAAAAACACATTTAATTATTAAAATTGATTAAATACATTAAATTCCAATGCTTTTGAGAAGATATTAAAAAAAGACAAAAGATTAAAAGGAACAGTTTCAGCAGGTGTTTTTGATGTCCATCTACTAATGCAGTTAAATTCTACTTTCTACTGGTCTTAGTATTTTCTGGTATTAGTAAAATATCAGGTTATGAATATAAATGAATTTTATGAATATGATTTCAATAATTTTATTGTTATTATGCTAAAGCAAATTGGAGCAGAACTACTGTTTTCACATTGCTTAAACTTGGCCAGTGGAGTACCATAGTTAAGGTTTATTTGGATATTTTCCAGAACATACAGACATAGTAGCTTTGCCTGATTTAAATGAAAAAAAAAAAAAAAACTCACTTTGCTTGTGAACTTCACCTGTTTGTTGTCTGCACTTTTTTTTTTTTTTACTTTTTAATATGTGTTCAAGTTTAGCACAGATGCACACACAGTGCTAAAAAAAAAAAAAAAAAAAAAAAAAAATCCTTAACATTAAATCATAAAATAGACATGTACAATTATTATTAACATCAGCATGTCCCCCCCTCCACCTCCCCCCCCCCCCCCTTTCCCCATCCATGGACCAACTAAATAAACAGCACAGGATGTGGTTTCAGGAGTGGCTGAGTGAGAATCGCCTCCCCTTCTGATCATGATATAAAAATAGAGATTTTTCTGCCTTTAGGAAAGTAGACTAATCTTAGTGCTCCTACACACAGCAGCAGGAGGTGAGTATTACTGGGCAAAACCTGAATACATATAGTATGGAAGTTTCTATCTAAGCATCTAAGGATTTATAAGTATCCATCTATCTATCTAATAAAACTATTTTTTTTTGATAAGTCTCACACAGTAATCAGTGTTGTGTCTTTCACACATTGCATGTGTTTGTGAGAAATTCCGTTTCACTTCAATTAGAAGTAGATATTTCTATAACGGCAGCCCTGAGAGTAGAGCAACTGCAAAGCACTGATGTATATCAGTGGCTCCTCTTAATGTTTTATCGTTTATAGCAACGACTTATTTGTTCAGTTGGTGTATGTCAGACTATAAGTGTTGATATGCTAAGAAGATCTTATATTTGTTTCATTGGTCTTCCTTTCTTGTATTTTTCTCTAGCTGAACACTAACATGGGAGAAGGACTAAAAATCTCCCTGGTTCTTACCACCGTCATTTTTCTCAGTCACGTCTGCTGGACATGGGGAGAGAAAAATTATTTAAACTATTACACATCCAGAACTAATGAGTTGTGCAATAACGATTGCAGGATGCGTGGCAGAGACTATTACTGGTGTGACACTAGGAACGGCTGGGATTACTGCTCGGGATGGGAGAACACGGATTATAAAGGCAATGAATGTAGAGATGACCATCCCTGTGACAAACACGGCAGAGATTACTACTGGTGTAGGAAGAAAGTTGGTGAGAAGAAAACTGATAAGAAAACTGATGACTGGGATTACTGCGGGAAGGTGGAAGCGAAAAAAGAGGTGTACATGACTTCAACTTATCAGAGTGTGTGCAACGATGCTTGTGTGTATCAGAGTAATTTCTGGGGCTCGTACTACTGGTGCCACACAGACGACGGGTGGGACTACTGCTCTCCAAATGCTGATTATACATACAGGAACGTGCCATGTCGATCAAACCATCCCTGTCATACCTATGGCGAAAGCTACACCTGGTGCAAAACAGACTCAGGCTGGAACTACTGCGGCTTAGTTATCAAAACGGATTGGGAAGAAAATACAGACAGAATCATGAACTAATAATACGAAGCTGATCTAAACTGAAACAGATTTAATTTGCTCATGCACGCCGCATAACATGCACTGCACTGTAAAAAATAAACGTAAATTTTACGGTAAAAAACTGGCAGCTGTGGTTACCAGAATTTTACCGTGAAAAATATGGTAGCAATGTTTTAAGGTTGTACGGAATTACACTCATTTTACAGATTCCAATTGTTTTTTTTTCTTCAAGCCTAGTTGGGAATCAAACCCAGACCCTGGCGGTGCAGGGCGACAGTTCTAACCACTACACTACTGTGCTTGCTACACAAATGTTGTCGTTGTTGGAGTGCAAGTTGTGCGGGGGAACTGGGGAAAACAAATACAGTAGTGTAGTGGTTAGCACTGTTGTTTTGTACCACTAGGGTCTGGGTTCGATTCTTGGCCAGGCTTGAAAAAAAAAAAAGAAACAATTAAGAATCCATAGAATATACAGTATAATGAGTGTAATCCTGTACAACCAAAAATGTTGCTATGTTTTTTTTACCGTAAAATTTACAACTTATTTTTTACAGTGTGCTATCTACCTGAACTTACACAATCACCAAGCATGCTATTTTTAGAAATATGTTTGATTTTCTGTTGCCTGGTGACACAAAAAACTTTGTGACTGATCATTGATGAATAGAGGAACAATTACTGTTATCAGCTGCTTCAAGCGACAGAGGAAAAAAATGGACAGATAATAAATTGTATATCATTATTTTGTAAGCAAATAAACTGAGCTTCTAATTAAACTGTCTTTTATTGAGAATTTGGTTTATTTTCATTGAATTAAAATTTTTTTTTTTTTTTTTTAGAGTTTGTATTAGAAATCTTACTTCGAACACTTGAGTTAGCATTCTGGAAGTCACCTAGAGTTAATATTCATAAGAAACAAGTTTTTCTGGCGCCAGGAGGGACTCAGTCTAATACACACACACGTTGTCTGTCAGAAAGGTCTCTGTTTATTAACAGCAAAAGAGGTGGTTTATATATGTTTGACCAAACGCCTGTGCCATCGACATATATTACTACCAAGAACATAAACCGCTGTAAATGTCCTGGTGAGATCCTGAAGAATCAAAGGAGAAGAAGACAGAGACGTGTCGGTCCAGAGACGAATCACAAGATGTTGGCTCGAGTTAGGGGGAGAAGGGGGAAGGAGACAGAGAGACACAGAGAGAGAGAGAATGGGAAGGTGAGCGTGGGAGCGTTCACAACTTTAGGAACAGATGCAAAAGAAGACAGGAAGATATCAGCAGGAAAGATTTAACACCTTAATATCAGATCTATGAGGAAGAGAGCAAGAGAGGAGAAATAACTCCTTTATATATAAAATAATTCTAGCAACAGCAAAATATGCAACATGATCCACTTGCTGCAGGAACAAAAGTTTGTTCAGACTCAGATGTAGACGCCATCTGTCCACAAAGAATCTTATAAAAGATCAAAATGTATAATATCCTCCTATGTACCGTCCATTACACAGTGCATACAATGAAGTAGTGAAAAACCACCAGGAGCTCCACTTACTGGCTCTTTACCAGTCAGGTGACTTCACCTTGATAAGTCTAGAGACGTCTCCAAACACGACACTGCAGATACTTTCTATGAACCTAATCCCTCACTAATGGACAGCTTTTATGTTTACCACTGCATTACACAATAAAATAAAACCCCAATTAAATACAAAATATACTGTTATAACAGCAGAAAGAAAAGAATTTATTCTGTACATTTTTTCAGGTCCTTTGCTTAGGGGGGCAGGTGTGGCTCAGTGGACAAGGTGTTGATCAGGAGGTCCCTGGTTCGAGCCCTGACACCGCTGGGTTGTTTCTGTTGGCCCCTTGAGCAATAAGGTCCTTCACCCCCGAGTGCTCAGGTACAATTGGGCGTCGAGCGAACAAGCCGACCATCTAAATAACTGCCACAGAAATGATGGATACACTGTAAAAAATATTCTACAGAAAATAACTGTACATTTGTATAGTATTTTTCATTTTTTAAACATTACATACAAATCTCTGTAATATTTCAGACATTATCTGTACATTAACTATAGATAACTAATTGTATTATTTCAATACTTTTTTTAATTACATTTTTTACTAGACAAAATACCATATTGTTTTTTCTTTGTAAATTACCTACAATTTTTTTGTAAAATAACAATAATAAATTGTAATTAAATATGAACTGCATTAAATAAAGGTTAATGTCCATACAATTTTTTTTTTTACAATATTTTTCTTTGTAATTTTGAGTCAAATCATATTAGTTTTATAATACTTTGACATTCAAGTTCTAGATGCAAGTTTAGCATTTTTTCATGACATTATTTTGATTGTATAAGGGGAACTGTGGTGTTATTTTTTGTACCAAAAATCTTAGTCAAAACTATGTGCACCCTCCACGTTTACTGTCACAGCCAATCAGAAGCTGGAGGAGGGAACAGTCTGATCACCTGTTTCTGATGGACTCTTTTAAATAAGCATGCGAATGGATGTGATCCGAGCTCTTCTTGTTTGTCTCAACCTCTTCATCCTCATCTCTCACACCAACTAACTTCATGTCCTTTCTCACGACATCCATAAATCTCCTCTTTGGTCTTCCACTAGACCTCCTGCCTGGCAGTTCCAACCTCATCATCCTTCTACTGATATATTCACCATCTCTCAACTGAACACGTCCAAACCACCTCAGTCTGGCCTCTCTGACTTTATCTACCGACTCTCCTGCCTTTCCTGTCAAAATCCCGACATTCAAAGTTTCTAGTGTCACTCCTAAACTCTTGCCTTTCCTCTTCTCTCTCTGCCTACAAATCAATCCAAATTGCAACCAATCCAGGATGGAAGTCCTGTTAATGATGCACATGATTGATTTGGCAAATGTTTTACATCGGATGCCCTTCCTGCCACAACACTCTGCATTTATCCCGACCTGGGACTGGCACAAGAAGACACTGTATTGCGCCCCCTTGTGGTTGCATTGATCTGAGCGCGTAGTACACCTAAGTTTAGTGCTCAGGTATCATAGACACAGGTAACGTGATATGAACCAGCCAATAGAGAACAGGCATCCTTCAAAAGTTTAATATAGGCAGAGGATTTCTGCAGCCATTAAACGGGACAGCAGACTCACCTGTGTAACCATGTGTTACTCATACCATGTGTTACTCATACCATGTGTTACTCATCAGATAATATACCGGTGCATCTCAATAAATTAGAATATCATTGAAAAGGTGATTTATTTCAGTAATTCAGTTCAAAAAGTGAAACTCGTATATAATATAGATTCATTACGCACAGAGTGATATATTTCAAATGTTTATTTCTTATAATTTTGATGATTATGGCTTACAGCTAATAATAACTCAAAATTCAGTATTTCAAAAAAATGTAGTTTTATGAAAAAGTTTGATATTGGAGACACATTCTAACCAGCTAATTAACTCAAAACGCCTGCAAACGTTTCCTGAGCCTTTAAATGTTCTCTTTAAATGGAGCTGCCTGCGTCTGTGTGATATTTACATTCATTTTGAGTTGATACACTAAAACCAGCAACTGCACAATGGATATACAAAGTACTGTATGTTAAGGTAAACTGCTTGTTTTGGCTGCTGCTATATTACTGACAACATGAAAATGATACCTGGAGATACAGAGTTAAACAGACTCTGGTCTTATGTAGGGATCCTTTCCATATTGTCCCAATTATAACCATTATGTGCCTGTCAGTAGTGAAAATAAGCTGTTTACACTGATACGTGTGCTTGTTCCACTGAATTAAATTGCATAGCCGTTTTTGTGAATGCTGGTTTTAATGCTCAAACTCGATACTGCACTAATTATGAACTCCCAGAGGAAAACAAAACAAAACAAAAAACAAACAAACAAACAAACAAACAAACAGGTTAACATATGCAGTATTAAATATGGTTATGAACAGCCTAATGTTGTTAGGAACCTCCACTAGAGGTCACTGTTCATGTCTGTCTGTTTGTAGTTTTTGTTGGTCGACTCAGTTTCCCAGAAGGCACCTCGGTCAGGTGATGGGGCTCACCTGAACCGAGGTGGTTCATTAAACATCTTATAAATAGCAGTTTGTTCTGGGAAACTGGGTCGAACATTATTATATGAACGTTTTATATTTTAGTTCTATTGTTTAACCTGCTTTCATGAGGGCTCTAGTTTTGTTTTCTGTATGCTCCTTGTTCCAGTGGATTCATGGAGCTGTTCTGTTCAGTGTGTAGTCAGGCAGTGTCTCCTCCTGTGTAAGTACTGTTCTGAGTCTCCCCAGTGTCAGCCTTCTTGTCTAGTTCTTTGTTTAGATTTGTGTAGCCACATGCGTGCTTAGCTGTTAGCAGTGTTAGCCGCTAGTAGGCCTAGGCTGCTAGTAGGGTTAGCCTCCAGTAGGCTAGCCTCTGGTGCAGGGGTGTCCAAATCCAGTCCTGGAGGGCCAGTGTCCAACACAGTTTGGTGCTTCTTCTTCTCAAACACATCTGATTTAACTAATCTGTTAATTACTAGGTTCAGTGGGTGTGTTTAGGTGTTGGTGAATTACAAACTGTGCTGGTCACTGGCCCTCCAGGACTGGATT
>JAAGKR010005672.1:0-48925 GCA_011419295.1 Clarias macrocephalus
CCCTCTTCCCTCTGGACCCGTCTAACTGGTCCTGGAGTCCTGCTTCTGGTTGGAGATCTCGTCGCATGGATGCCCCGTGTGGTCTGCCTGGATTTGTATGGTGGCTGGGGATGGTTTCCATTAAGACTGTCCTATCATCGATTGATGCTCTGGGGACCTGTGACTTCAGTTGTTTGATAGCTCAGGACTGGAATCTCTTACAGTCTACCTGAGCCTCCAGGAACAAACTGGACTCCTTTTAATTTTAATTTTAACACATCTCCTGTTACACTAAACTTCCAGTACACATTATTATGCTGATCAATCCCTGCTATCCGTTATCACCCAGATGAGGATGGGTTCCCTGTTGAGTCTGCTTCCTCTCAAGGTTTCTTCCTATTACCATCCCAGGGAGTTTTTCCTTGCCACCGTCGCCCTCGGCTTGCTCATCAGGGACAATCTTATCATTTTGATTCATACACATTGCATACAGACTTACTTCTTTTTATTGTGTAAAGCTTCTTTGCGACAATGTCAATTGTTAAAAGCGCTATATAAATAAAATTGACTTGACTTGACAAAAAAAATGTACAAAAAACATACCATATCAATCCCGCTGTTGTGTGTGTTGTAATGATCAGATAAAGTAATGTTAACTGAAGGTACACTAAAAAGAGAGATCTTTATCTTCGTGTCGGAGTGGTTTAAAACCCAGTGAACAAGAACGACAACACAATGACCAATTAGAAAAAAAACTAACGTGTATTATACAAAAAATAAACAAAAAGGTGCACCAAAACCAACCAAAAAAATAATCTATACCAAATATATACAAATTAAAGCTGTGTGTGTGAGTGTGTAGTATGTCCAAAGTCCAGGTTATTGCAATAAGGTATGTGAAGAGAGATGAATCTGTCTCAGCGGAAATTATGGAATAATACCCGGAGGCTGATGTTGGAGCAAGAGTGCTCTGGCGAAGCAGTCCAGTTGGTGATAATCCGGACGACAAAGAAAACCCGCATACAGCCTTTTTCCACCTTCCTCTCGCTCGGGGTTCATGGTGTTAAGCATTATATCGTTCCTGTTAGACTATTTAAACACAAGCACTTATCAGTGTATACTTCTTCCACTAAAAAAAGAAAAACAAACAGAAAGGCTAAGTTGGTCATGGGATGCCAAGGTAAAGAGTGTCCTTAGGGGTGTGGAGATAAAAAGGTAGGAGTGCTTGAGCACCCCTTAAAAAGGGTATGAAATTGTGGCTCTTCTAAACTTTTTAAATTTTATTGATGCAAAAACTATACTTTAGATTCTTGCACATAAAAAATGCATATGTCAATTCATTGAACCGTGTATGATTTTTAATAGTCCTTTTAATAGATTTTAGTGTCCTATTGATATGCCATTTTCATCTACACACTATAGATGTAGGCTTCTTGTTTATTCAAAAAACATTTAGCATAAAAAAAAGAAGAACAAAAAGACATGCCAACATTGTGCCTTCTGTTCCTGTGGAATTAGGGTGCAAGTATCGGGGACTCAGAGCCTGTGCTAAGCTAATGGCTTAGTGGTGGCAATACGAGCCCCTATTTCTTTGGTTATTATAGTGAATGGCCCCAGTACAAGCCCCGGGCCAGTCAACAACCACACACACATTCAGGAACACTGAACTTAAAAGCAGACCCAGACACTTTTTAGAGAAGTTTAGATGATTTAATATACAGAATTAAACTCAGCAGAGGCAGAGAATGTACTGATATGGTGAATTAGTGTATAAGAGAAGACTTCTTGGATGAGTGGGAAAATCCCCAATGACGTGAGGGGGCTGATCGATGATGTAGGAAGTTCCAAGAATGTGTGAAACATTATGAAGGCTCAGTAAGTCTCAGAAAAGCACATAAGGTCTTCAAGCAATGGCAGAATGAACACGATCGCCAAGCCTGATATTCGGTTCCTTTCACTAGCAGAAATTGAAAGTCTGAGTCCACCGATTACACACTCTTGCCTTATATCCACGAATGTGGAAGTGCAAGCACACATACAAAATCGAGAGTGAGACGTCCAGTAGACAAAGCAGGGTCGTAAAGCAGGCGAGGTCATACACAGAAGGTAATCCAAATGCAAAAGATAATCAAGAGGAGAAAAACATGAGATGAAATCCAAAATACAGATTGAAATCGTTATTGAAAATAAAGGAACAAATTGAGTGGCACGCAAGCAAGATATGGCAGGGAATGGTGTTCCCGGTGTCCTTGTAAAGCCGAAGGTATTTTACTTAATGGGTTACACGTGTGTTAAGGTAAACCTAAGGTAAAATTATAACCTGGATGTGCTTGACTGATTGGGCAGTTTCATGACAATACTCTCCTGAGGCTAAGAAGATCATGAAGGACTGTTTTTAGACAGGGAGTGTGCTGAAAGGGACTCATGGTGAAGTATTGAGATCAGGCAAAGCTTAAATGCTTTCAGTGAGAACTTAAGATTAGTCTAAGGTAGCCCAAGGATTCATACAAAAGAAAGGTAGAGAAGATGGCGCTGAAGGGGGGAGGGGGGAGGGGGGGCGCTGAAGGGGGGAGGGCGCTGTAGCGCGAACGTGATGTGGACGCGTTTTTAGTGAGCTCCTTGCAGGTGAAATTTCAACTAAATAACAAACAGACTCAGATGTTTATTTCATTTATTTTTTGATGCGATTTATGAACACATACTCGCACAAAATTAGTGGATACCATGTGTAAAATGGCAGTTCCTGGCAGCAAACGAGGCGGCTATGAGAAGCGGGCTAACACGGCTAGCTCGGCTGACCCTAGAGGTATTCACGAGGGGGACTCACTCACTGCTGAAATGTTCAAGCAACCAAATTACATTTGTGTTAAGATTGAGAGTGCGATCAGCGGTCTACAATCAGACATAAATGATGTTAAAGAAGAGCTGACACCGGCTG
Organism: Clarias macrocephalus; assembly: GCA_011419295.1. Taxonomy (NCBI): domain Eukaryota; kingdom Metazoa; phylum Chordata; class Actinopteri; order Siluriformes; family Clariidae; genus Clarias; species Clarias macrocephalus. The sequence goes on from JAAGKR010005672.1 coordinate 2,918, forward strand.
TTACCTCAATACAGCAATCGCTGAGCACGCAAGAAGAGTGGCTGCGAGCCGTCGAGGATTTGGCGATGGTTGCGAGTGATACCCTTGTGCGCCTTGAATTGATGGTGGCCAAACTTCAAACCGAGGTTAACGTTTTATCCTTGAAGTGCGAGGATCTAAAAAGCAGATCAAGGAGAAATAACATCAGACTGATCGGAATCAGTGAAGGAGAAGAGGGCAACCACCCGACTGAATTAGTTTCAAACTTACTTCGTGACTTGTTGAACTTGGAAGAGAAGCCGCTGCTCGACCGAGCCCACAGGTCACTCCAACCAAAGCCCAAGGCCGATCAGCCACCCAGACCCTTCATTGTTAGGGTTCACTTCTTCCATATTCGTGAACAGATTCACCAAACTGCGCGCCAAAATGGAAAGCTGACCTACAAGGGAAATATTCTGTCTTTTTCCCGATCTTACAGCTAACGAGGCAAAGAAAAGAGCGGCTTTTGGTGATGTGCGCAAACACCTACGGAATGTCCAAGGAGCTCGATTCGGATTTCGCCACCCTGCCAGATTTCGTATTACCCTGTCAGGTAACTCAGAGCAGCTCTTTACAGATCCTCATAAAGCGATGGAGTATGTAAAAAAACACCAAGACCGTCGAGGCGAACGGAACTACGGATTCGCCTTAGTAACTTTCGGTGGGAACTCCTTATGTTCTATTTGCTGTCTTTCAAGGACAATCGTCCACCCCGCAGTTTTGCAAGGTATTCTCCTCTGCAGTGATCTGGAAGGATTCACACTTTTCTTTGACAAAGTGCCTCGTGTTACTTTTCTTTTATCATTTTTATTAGTTCTCACTTAAATTGCTGTTTAATTTCGAAGTATGCCTCGACCAGTATGCTATTTTATTCATTTATTAGTGCTATTATTATTTTTTTTCTCCTAAAATCATAACTGTGCACAATGCACTGACCTGTATGGTGTGTAGTTTATCTGAAACGGGTTATTTTTTGTTAAGGTAAACACCTATCTTGTGGTCTGTATATTTAATCTATATTGGCTCACCTGATAATACTCTTTTTTTGCGTATCCTAGACGGAAAGTTCATCGTCTGCGTTTTCTTGTATTATATGGGGATTTGCATACACCAGGTTCAGGGAGGTGTTGAAGTGGGTGGGGGTTATAGTTTTTTTTTTGTTTAGTTTTTTTGTTTGTTTGTTTGTTTGTTTGTTTTTTCCTCTCTCCTTTTCAAGCTGTTGTGGCTATATTTTATTCATTGCACAATAAATTTTTTTGTACATTTTCAATATCTCTGTATACATCTGTAATATTTTTCTCTCTCCTTTATATCTATAAACAGAGTCATTAATTTTGTTAGCTGGAATGTAAACGGTCTTGGCCGTCCTTCTAAGGTTAACAAAGTGATGGCTTACAAGCTAAAATTGTCTTTTTACAGGAAACCCATCTTAATATCTCTGACCATGCTAAATTGCGTAGAAGATGGGTCTCACAATCTTTTCATTACTTATTTTCTAGTAGAGCAAGGGGAGTCGCTATCCTTATTCATAAAGATATTTCTTTTAATCCCTCAGATGTGCTGGCTGACCGCAACGGCAGATACATCATAGTATCTGGGCTATTGTTTAACACACCGGCGATATTGGCTAATATTTATGCACCTAATTTCGATGATGATACAGTTTTTTTTACAAAGTTTTTTTTTCTGCTATACCAAATTTACATTCAAGTTATTTAATCATCGGGTGAGATTTCAATCTTAGTTTAAATCATCAACTTGACAGAGCTTCTCAATGAGGAGCAGCCCTCTCAAAGTCAGCAAAAATAATAAATTCTTTTCTTAATGATTATGCAGTCACAGACATTTGGCGATTTCTAAACCCATGTACGCGTGGCTATTCTTTCTTTTCTCATGTTCATCAATCTTTCTCCTGCATTGATTACTTTTTAATTGATAACAAGCTCCTGTCATTGGTTCAACACTGTACTTAGAATGCAATTGTCATTTCAGACCATGCGCCTCTTACCTTAGGCCTGAGGTTTGAACGTAGGTACATGCAGCGCCCACCCTGGAGGCTGAATGTTCGACTACTAACTATTGAGGACTTTGTCCAGACTATTTCTTTCCAAATAGACCTTTTTATCAGTGTAAATGCTACCCCAGATGTAACTTACAGCACATTTTGGGAAACATTCAAAGCCAATATTAGAGGTCAAATTATATCTTACATGTCATTTGAAAAGAACAAACTGAGGAGGTCTATGGTGGGTCTGACAGATCGCATCTTGCAGTTAGAAAATCAATATATAAGTAATCCTTCATTCATCATACTTAAAGAATACCTTCTCTTAAAAGCTGATTTCGACACCCTTTCTACTGCTGTTACTGAGGAGATGTTGATCAAATCAAGACATACTTTTTATGAGTATGGGGAGAAGGTTTAAACGTTGACGTCAAAGTTCTAGCCAAAATTCTTGCTTCACGATTAGAAACAGTTCTTCCTAATATTATTTCCACTGACCAAACTGGCTTTATTAAAAATAGATTTTCATTCTTTAATGTCAGACGATTATTTAACATCCTCTATCATCCTATGTCTTCATCAACGCCTGAAGTTCTGATCTCACTTGATGTAGAAAAGGCATTTGACAGGGTGGAGTGGGATTATTTATTTCGCACTCTTGAAATGTTTGGTTTCGGAGCAAATTTTATATCTTGGGTTAAACTCTTATATAAAGTCCCACTTGCCTCTGTCCGCACTAACAATATTTCTTCCGCATATTTTCAGATCAATCGAGGCACAAGACAGTGTTGCCCTCTGTCGCCAGAATTCAAAAATAGCTGGTATAATCAGAGGAGAACAAGAGCATAAAGTTTCTCTGTATGCAGACGACTTGATTTTATATATTTCTGACTCGTCTAATTCCCTGCCTCACGTCCTTAAAATTTTCGATATGTTTGGAAGACTCTCTGGCTATAAATTGAATTTACAAAAAAGTGAAATGTTTCCTATTAATAATGCCGTCCGTGAGCTCCCTACCACTTCTTTCCCTTTTAAAGTTTCCCACTCATTTACATACCTTGGTATACACATCCCTAATTCTTTTTCTAAACTTTTTGCTGAGAACTTTCCTCGTTTATTGGAGTGGATTGAACAGGATTTAAAGCAGTGGTCCCTGTTCCCATTATCAGTTGCAGGTTGAATCAATTCTATTAAAATGACTGCCTACTGTAAGTTCACCTATCTGTTTCAGTGCATTCCAGTGATTATACCCAAGTAATTTTTCCGTGGGCTGGATAGCACTCTCGCTTCATTTAAATGGAATAGAAAACCTGCTAGAATACGTAAAAGTCTTCTGCAACGTCCCCAGTCTTTGGGTGGAATGTCTTTGCCTAATTTTCAATGTTACTACTGGGCCTCAAATATTCATCCTATATTACACTGGCTATATGAAGATCCTGGGGCTGATGCCTTATCATGGATCGCCACTAAATCAGTCTCATGCTTGCCTTCTTCCCTAGCAGCTTTAGTTTACGCTCCTCTTTCCTTTCCCTGCGAAAATTTTATTAAAAATCCACTTGTAAGATCTACTATTAAAATTTGGAAACAGATGAGATGTCATTTCGGATGGCAAACTATGTTCCCTAACTTAGCGGGCAATTTACGATGCGTTTTATCTGGGACACGTGGAAGGTAGGGTGAATACGTCGCATGGAAGAGGGGAGTGAGAGTCGGACAGCAGATGGGTTGATAACCTTGATAATCGTGAAGGGGCCGATGAAATGAGGAGAGAGCTTGCGTGACAGTGTCTTTAGCGGGATGTCCCTGACTCTGTCTCCTACGCGGTATCTTGGAGCTTTGCTGCGGTGGCAGTCCGCCTGTCTCTTGTAAGAGGAGATGGTTCGTAGCAGGGTTCGTCTTACACGTAGCCACGTCTGTTTGCAGCGGCGGACGAAGTGCTGGGCTGAGGGAGTCTCCACCTCCAATTCTTGGGCAGGGAAGAACGGAGGTTGGTAGCCTGAGCAACACTGAAACAAGGACAAACCCGTTGAAGTGGAAGGTAAGGAGTTGTGGGCATATTCGACCCATGGAAGAAGCTTGCTCCAGGTGGTTGAGTCCCGAGTCGTCATGCAATGAAGGGAAACCTCTAAAGCTTGATTCATCCGTTCAGTCTGTCCGTTGGACTGGGGATGGAAACCTGACGATAGGCTGGGAGTGGCTCCAATGAGCTTACAGAAGGAGCCCCAAAACTGAGAGGTGAACTGCGGGCCCCGGTCTGAAACGATATCCGTGGGAAGGCCATGGAGCCGAAACACATGGAGGATGAGTAACTCTGCGGTCTCCTTGGCAGATAGCAGCTTGGGAAGTGGAACGAGATGAACTGACTTGGAGAAGCGGTCAACGATGGTCATGATACAGCTGTTGCCTTCAGACAAAAGGTAGGCCAGTGACAAAGTCTACTGAGATGTGAGACCACGGACGTTGAGGAACCGATAGGGGTCTGAGAAAACCAGCAGCCGGTCGGTTGTCGCTCTTACAGCGGGCGCAGATGTCGCAGGCCGCCACGAATCTGGACACATCCCTCCTCAGCGTGGGCCACCAGAATCGTTGCTGGACCATGAAGCGGGTTCGGGCGGCACCCAGGTGACAAGATAGTCTGGACCCATGGGCCCACTCCAGGACCTGCGTGCGTATACGAAGAGGGACAAAGAGGGCTGCGATGAGACAATGGGCCGGGAGGATGGTGTCGTGTGGTTGGGTGTCCTGGGAGGGAGAAAACTGACGTGAGAGAGTGTCTGGCTTAGCATTTTTGGAACCCGGCTGATAGGACAGGACAAAGTTGAATCATGAAGAACAATGACCACCGAGCCTGGCGAGCATTGAGGCTCTTGGCAGTGCGCAGGTACTCCAGATTCCTGTGGTCAGTCCACACCAGAAATGGGAGCTCAGTTCCCTCTAGGCAATGTCTCCACTCCTCCAGCGCTAGCTTGATGGCCAGGAGCTCTTGGTCTTCAACATCATAGTTTCTTTCCGCTGGGGTCAGGCGACAGGAGTAAAATACGCACGGATGCATCTTGTTGTCCTGGGAGGACCTTTGGGAGAGAATTCCCCAATTCCCAACGCTGATATTGGAGGCGTCAACCTCAACTACAAACTGGCAAGACAAGTCGGGAATAGTGAGGATTGGAGCAGAGGTGAATCTTCTTTTGAGATCCGTGAAGGCTTGATTCGCCTCCTTATTCCAGCGGAACTGGGTTTTGGAGAAGGTTAGCGAGGTCAGAGGGGCAGCGACGGTGCTGTATCCTTGGATGAAGCGGCGGTAAAAATTGGCAAAACCAAGGAACCGTTGAAGGTCTCGCCGCAAGGCTGGCGTGGGCCAGTCGGTGACTGCTTGGACCTTGGCTGGTTCTATTTCTAGTCTGGACGGGGAAATGACAAAGCCCAGAAATGTAGTGGAGGTTGTGTGGAACTCGCACTTCTCTGCCTTGACATAAAAGGTTATTCTACAAGAGCCTCTGGAGGACTTGACGAACATGGTGCCGGTGTTCCTCGAGGCCTTCGGAGAAAATTAAAATGTCGTCTAAATAAATGAACATGAAGATGTTAAGAAAGTCGCGGAGGCTGTCATTAATGAGGGACTAGAAGACGGCAGGGGCCTTGGTCAGGCCAAAGGGGACCACCAAATACTCGTAGTGCCCCGTAGGGGTGTTGAAAGCTGTGTTCCACTCATCACCCTCACAGATACGTACGAGGTGGTAAGCATTTCGTAGATCAAACTTCGTGAAGATATTTGCCCCCTGCAGAAGCTCAAAGGCGGAGACCATGAGTGGAAGTGGGTAGCGGTTCCTGACAGTGATTTTGTTTAGCCCCCTGTAATCGATGCATGGATGAAGGGAATTTTCTTTCTTTTTCACAAAGAAAAATTCTGCCCCCGCAGGGGAGGAGGATGGGCGGATGATTCCAGCGGCGAGAGCTTCTGTGATGTATGTGTTCATTGACTCTCTCTCTTGGCGGGACAGGGAGTACAGTCGACCTTTGGGTGGAGAGGTGCCTGGGAGAAGGTCAATGGGGCAGTCGTAGGGTCGATGCGGTGGAAGCGACTTGGCTTGGGTCTTGCTGAAAACCTGCTTGAGATCATGATAATGAGGGGGGACCTTGGAGATATCCGGAGATTCCTCAGGAGTGACGGGAGTGGGGAGTGTAGGGAGCGCAGAGCAGAGGCACGACGTGGCACAAGAGGGCTCCAACCCGTGATAACATGCTTGATCCAGTCGATCTGGGGACCATGGAGAGCTAGCCATGGGAGACCGAGGACCAGAGCGTCGTGTGATTTATTGATCACAAAAAACCTTCTCCTCAGAATGATTCCCCAATGTTCACAGTAAGTGGATGAGTCTTGTGAGTGATGGCTGGTAGGGGGCTTCTGTCCAGGGCTCGGACTGCCAGTGGAAGGTCCAATGAGCAGGGGGCGAGGTTCTGGGAGTTTGTCGGAAGGAGCGCCCTCTAGAGCTCTCAATCTGACTAGAGGGCGCCTCCTTTTAATGGTCAGCTCTTGAGCATGTGACCTGAACCCCCGCAATAGAAGCAGGCTGTTTCCAGGCGGCGGCGGCATCTCTCCTCATCCGATATGCGGGTTAAGCATGGGCTCCTCTTGATTAGTTGGTGTTGGAGGAGAGGATGGGCGGAACGTCCTGGGGGGTGTTTGTCTCTCCTTCGGTGACTTCCGGCTTCCGAAGACGCGAGTTGATCCTCCCGGCGAGGTCCATGAGTTCATGGAGATCAGAAGGAAGTTCACAGGAGACTAGCTCATCCTTGAGTGTCTCCGAAAGTCCCTCCAGGAAGACGTCTGTTAGAGCTCTGTCATTCCATCCACTCGAGGCGGCTAAGGTCCGAAACTTGATGGCGGAGTCATAAGCCGAGCGTGATCCCTGGCGTAGGTGTAAAAGTTTAGCTCCAGCCTCCCTGCCAACGTGGGATCGGTCAAAAACCCTCCTCATTTCTCCAGAAAAGGCCTCAAAACTGTCACAACACGGGTCGTGAACGTCCCAAAGTGCAGTGCTCCATTCTCGGGCCCTCCCAGTGAGGAGAGTGATAACATATGCTACCCGAGACCTTTCTGAATGGAAGGTGGAGGCCTGAAACTCAAAAATCAGAGAGCACCGAGATAGAAAAGATCTACAAGTACCAGGTTCTCCACTGTAAGTGGGAGGAGCTGGCAAGCGTGGCTCTCGCGGGAAATCCGTGAACGTGGACCGAGCTGTTGAAACCTGAAGACGCTGCATTTGGGCTGTGACGTCCGCGAGTGTCTGCCTGGTGATGACAAGCTCCTCCTGATGTTTACCAAGGAGAGTGCCTTGATTCTCCAGTGCTTGCCTCATCCTGTCCACTCCTGCTGGATCCATAGTGGCCAGATTATTCTGTCAGTGATCGTGGCTTTCGTTAGCTGCTGAGGTGGATCCAGATGCAAGTGCGGAGGCTGAGCAGGTGCTGTGCTCAGGTTGTAGAACAGGTGTGTGCGCACAGGTCCGTTGGAGGAGTGTCGAGTCGATTCGCTGCGGAAGAGGAGGGGCGTGCGCGTTGGGTCGAGGGCAGTTGAGACTTGAAGATCAGCCGTGGTCGAGAAAACGTGCACGTTGGATCGAGAGCCGTTAAATCCATGAGCGTGGTGTCCGTGCCGAGACGTGAAGATAAGCCGTGGTCGAGAGAACTCGCGTTGGGTCGAGAGCCGTTAAATCCGTGAGCGTGGTGTCCGTGCCGAGACGTGAAGATAAGCCGTGGTTGAGAGAGTGTGCGTTGGGTCGAGAGCCGTTAAATCCATGAGTGTTGTGTCCGTGCCGAGACGTGAAGATAAGCTGTAGTCGGGAGAGAGCGCGCGTTGAGTCGAAAACCGGGAAATCTGTCAGCGAGCCAAACAAATCCGAATCGTGAGACAACGGGGAAAAACGAGAAACGAAACAAGACTTCGGTAACATGATCACAATCAAAAACAAACGCGAGAGAATTGGCTAGAGCACTCAATAATCTGGCAAAGAACTGGTGTGCTGCGCTTTCCTATAAACCCAAGGAAATCAGCGCCGGATGAGAAACCGGTGTGCAGGTGGGGTGGTCCGGGGGCGTGGGGAATGTCATGACAGCGTGGGAAAACAAACCAGCGTGATGAGGTGCTTGACAGCGTGGGAACGGAAATGTCAAATGAAATGCACGAGAGTGCCGAGAGCGTGACAGTTTCATATTTCTAAAAATCACTTTTTCCGCTACCTCCAAATTCGTGACTTTGTGCGTAAAGTGTTCCCCCAGTTTCCTGCCCTGCCTCCATGTTCTCCATATGATCATATATTGGAGGACCCTCTAAAATGGAAAGGCATCATATCAATACTTTATTGTAAAATCTTGGCCCAACTCTATACATCCCTTTCCCAAGTAAAAGCTTTGTGGGAAGAAGAATTTGAAATAATTATTTCTGATGAGGACTGGGAAGCAGCATTATATAGAATACACAAGTCTTCAGTATGTGCAAGACATGGACTTCTACAGTGCAATGTTGTACACCGTGTACATTGGACAAAGTTAAAACTATCTAAACTATCTTCAGGATGTAGATCCTGCTTGTGATTGCTGTAGGTTTTCCCCAGCCTCTCATGCACATATGTTTTGGTCCTGTACAATGCTTAGGGATTTCTGGTCCATCATTTTTGAAACTGTCTCTGGTTTTTTAGGGAAATCAATCTTCCCTTGCCCATTGATGGCCCTTTTTGGAATCACTCCCGCATCATATAATTTTACAAAGATACAATCTGATTGTATAGCTTTTATTATGTTGTTAGCCAAACAACTAATATTGCTGAAATGGAAGGATAAGAAGCCTCCAACACCAACACAATGGATTCGTGATGTCCTCTTTTTTCTAAAGTTAGAGAAAATCAAGCATTCTATAAGAGGCTCATCTAGCCAGTTTCATAAAGCTTGGGACCCTTTCAAACAATATGTCAGGGAACAGGTTTCATTGTCAGACATAGACTAATTTTACTTCCAGAATTTTTTTGTATGACATTGATTGTGCATTTTTGCTGTTTTCTAAGCCCCACTTCTAATTATCTTTATTTTTGTTATTATTATTTTCTATTTAATTTATTTTTTTATTATTATTTCTATATATGTATATAATTTCTCAATTGTATTAAGTTGTTATTGTCTTTTGTTCTGCTTTGTATTCTGTTTTATAACGTTGTCTAAAAACTCATAAATAAAGTAAAAAAAGAAAAGAAAAAGAAAGATAGAGACGAATCTGCAAAGAAATAACATGTGTGAGGTCTGGCATGGTATGAAAGCCACAACAGGCTATAAGAAGAAGGACAACAATGTAGTACATGAGGATGCTGAGAGGGCTAATGATGTAAACTGGTTCTACAGTAGGTTTGACTGCCTTGCACACTCTGTTACTACTGCCTGTTCATTTCAATTCCCCCATCCTTCTGAATGTAAAAGTCAAGCCAAATGTGTATGATTGACAAGTGGAGCTTGCAGGAGTAATTGATTAAAAATAATTTTGTTGTTGTTGTTGTTTTTACAAAAATGGCCTTGTGGAGAAATTATTTACCTTAAAAACTGAATAACAGAAATAATAATACTGAAGTAAAAAAACATTATCAGGCATTATATGATAACCTTGCTGCAATTTCTGTAGTACCAGGATGTTACCATAATTAATTAGCTTTTCCCTCTGTTATCAGTATAAATTATCATAAATTAATAGTATTTTGCCCTGTTATTTAGGTAATGTTCTGTAAACTTCCGTTGTTTGCCTTTTATGTTAAAGTTTTATGTCAACAAATCACTTGTCTGAGTTAATTTATGGCTTACCCATTGTATTTGTGCTGCTTTCTCTTTCTCTCTCTTTCTCTCTCCTCTCTCGCCGGCGTCTTAGGGAGGCATAGGCTGGGTTTTTTCTTTTACTTCTATCTGTCTTTTCCTTCTGTCTGTCTTTTCCTTCTGTCCATCTGTCTGTCTTTTTTTAGGCCCTGATACTTTACCGGTGCTACCTAAATGATCGCACAAAGTGCAGAGGTATCAGGACCCTTAAATTGACATGCCTGGCAACAGCGTGTCTATATGGCCGCGCCTTTGCCTGTTTAGAACTCCCCGGGGTAGCAACCTGCGGATTTGCCCGTTGTGAACAGTGCAAAGTATTTTTTTCGCTGCTCCGCCCGTCTCGAGACCCGCATCGTTATAGTCTCTGTACAGATGGCTCCTGATGTCCAAGAGTCAATCTGGACCCTACAAAACTCTTTAATAGGTTCGGGGTCCAGTGCATGCCGAGCAGGCTCGATCACCCAGGCTCCTGACACTGACAACTTTTTAATTGTACTTGAGTAATATTATTTTGAAGTACAGCTACTCTTACTTGAGTAAAATTTTTGGCTACTCTACCCACCTGCACTCTCCTCCAGGGTCTGGACCAGACATGTTGGTCAGGATTCTAAGGATGAAGGTGGTGTACTGGCAATGAAGGCAGCTTTCTGTTTGCTGGATCCCTGTCCAATCATGACCTTAGAGAAGAACCACTGGTAAGTTTGGTATCAGACACAGTATGAGTCTCATTTCTGGAACATGCATGACGCATGAATCACATGAATCCCTGTCTGGGTTTGGTGGTTGGCAGAAAAATGGTACTGTCCTTGTCCATTTTGAACAATTTCAAGCTTCCAATTTTGTGGGAACAGTTTGGGGATGGCCCCTTCCTGTTCCAACATTACTGTGCACCGGTACACAAAGAAAGATCGATAAAGACATGGATGAGCAAGTTTGGTGTGGAAGAACTTGACTGGCCTGCACAGAGTCCTGACCTAAACTGTGGAGCACAGACTGTGAGCAAGGTCTTCTAGTCCAACATCAGTGTGCTTTGCATACACAGACATGTGCTCTCTGTCACATACAACCCATACATCAAAAGTCTTTAACATGTTCTGGGGAGAACAAAGAGAAGAATTGGTAAGGAGACCTGCATGATCTGGGGATATACATCAAAATTATTTGAGTGCAGTTGTTGGCACCAAGGATGACAGAACCAGTTATTTCAGATTAAGAATGCATGCTTTTTTTCCATGAAATGCCACAATTCGTTGAGCGCCATGCAGCAAAATCCTACAAGCAACATTCGAGAATTGTTGTGCTTCACTGAATATCCGCCAGATGGCGCATGAAAGGACTTTTTCTGAAAGCCAGACCAAGTACAACAAAGAATTATGAATAATTAGTTAGCCTAAAACAATATTGTTCCCAATGCTGAAGCAAACATGAATTTTATTTTGTTTTACAATAGCTCTTTCATGATGAATGTGTGTATATGTGCTTCATATTATGTTCATAATGATGAAATGAGATGCACAAAATCGTTCTTTAAAGTTCATAATAAAAAGTTTCTTATACAGTTTTTGTAATGTCTTAACAGGGACAAAACAATGAAAGACATGGCAATGGCTCGGTTTAAATGGTCTTGAAATTAATTAAATTTCCTGATAGTAGAAGATAGTGAGAGTGTTAACTATGCGAATGTCCTGATTTGTGAATATTCCAACATATCTTCGTTAAAACGTAAAAATGTGTCGACATCGAGCACCATCAAAAGACATGAATGAACAAAACAAACAAACAAACAAACAAACAAAAATATAAGAATATTTACTTATATATATATAAGTAAATATTCTTATATGAACACGAAGTGCTCCAGGCTTTTTATAATAATAATAATCATCATCATGCATTTTTGCTGTTTGTGTCCAGCATTGAATAATTATTTCATCCATTATTTGTCCACGGCTGGAAATTGTAGCTGGAATGTCATCGATTATGAATTTATGTCTGAAATAAAGCTGTTCATTGCCACGCGGAAACCAGCGGCTCATACTTTCACTTTACAAAAGGCAGTGTTTTGAACAAAAGGCTGATAAACGCGTGCGATTTATTGATAAAAATGCAGACATACTCCCCCAGGAATGCAAAAAACACAAATTTATAGGCTCCTCGCTAGATAAACGCTGGCTTTTCCAACACGACAGCACGCTCTGATGTGAGCCGCTTTATTCAATCATAATATAATATAACATATTTTTGTTGTGTAGTTTCTTTTTTGTGTGCATAAGAATTGCATTTCAATTAATGTTTCATGGTGCTCCAGGCCGTCTTTCAAGACTTTCACGACAATCTCTGTGTATCTGTGTATACACGGAGATACACCTGCACTGAGATTTTGAGTGTGTGTATGCCAACATATGTTCGTTAAAATGTAAAAACGTGTCGAAATTGAGCACCATCAGAAGACATGAATAAATATTCTTATATGCACACGAAGTGCTTCAGGCTTTCTAGAATAATAATCATAATGCTTTTTTACTGTTTATGTCCAGCGTTGAATAATTATTTCATCCATTATTTGACCACGGCTGAAAATAATAGCTGGAATGTGATTGTGAATTTATGAATGAAATACAGCCATTCATTGGCGTGCGTGAACCTGCGGCTTGTACTTTCACTTTACAAAAGGCAGCGCTTTTTATAAAAATGCAGACATACTCCCCCAGAAAGTCATCGCATCTCGCAATAATGCAGATCAAACATAATACACCCATTCATAAATAAAAAGGAATATTTAAGCATATACGTAAAATTATTATAAAATTATTTCACTTAAACATTAGAGATTAAAACAAGGAAAGAAGACGCGCTGAGCTTCAGTTCAGGTCTAGGAAGAAAAAGGGTTTTGTTATTTTACAAAATCTGAATATATTCAGTAAATTTATGAATTATACTCAAAGTATCAAATCCAACTATAAAGTCTGATTTAATTGGTACCATTAAACATTTTATTTCTATTTATGTTTCTATTTTAGGCAGAGATGTCTGCTCGGTCTTGTTAATTAGTTTTGAACCCCTCAATTCTGCCAATTCCCCCATCAGCGAAACTGGTTTGATAACTTCACACCTATCGTGAATGAAAGGTGAGAAGAGGGATTACAGTAACTCGGATCTCACCTCGGAGCGCGATGTCGCGTTGTATTCAGCGAGTAGACTAAAACAAAAACAAAATCATGTTTGCTTCAGCATTGGAAACAGTATTGTTTTAGGCTAACTTAATGAAAGATTATACGCTTTTGTATTCTTTGTTGTACTTCGTCTTTTTGCACACACATGCGGGCATCTTTAAATTTGAACAGAAAATAATAGTGGGCTGGTAGGCACGTTATTTTTCATGTAACTTAAACGGCTGAATGAATTTAAATATATACAATAAATTAATATTTGCATTTGCTTTACATTTGAGCACTCTCGTGTAAATAGCTTTTTCATTGAATATTTTACCATATCATAGATTTGTGTCTAATACTGTTTTTTCATATTTGACAACAGTACATGCAGTTTGTCATTTACTTGCAATAGTACTTTTAAAATGTAACTTACGTATTTACAGTATAAGTATATTTAACTACGTCAGCAGTAAATGAGAAATTTGGTTGGCTGTTAGATAAAGTCCTTATTTGATATAATTTTATAATTTAATTAATTATCTTATTATAAATATGATTCTTATTCTCTATATTCTTGTCGAATATAGTCCTTCAGAGCAAGCACTGTGTCAGAAGATTCTGCGGAATCTCTTCTCACCTTTCATTATTGATAGGTGTGAATTACTGGGTGCGCTGTTGGCAAATACTTGGGGGGGGGGGGGGGTTTGTTAGATGAATTAACAAGACCTAAATTCTCTGCCTAAATTTTTTTTCCCCAGCAAAAAAAAAGATTAATAATAGCACTTAAATCAGACTTCATAGTTGGATTTTATACTTTTTGATTTTGATACTTTTCTTTTTAGTATAGACAGTTTTTATGTTTTATGCAGTATTATGCGTTCTCTGGAGAATAAACAAACCTGGTAGATTTTCTTGAGCAGTGGAGAACTGGCCATCTGGAGCAATTCTTATGCACAGAAAAAAATGAAATACACAGCAAAAGTATGTTATATTATATTATGACTTGAATAAATCGTCTCACATCGGAGTGCACTGTCATGTTGGAAAAGCCAGCATTTACCTAGCGAGTAGCATATATATATATATATATATATATATATATATTATGTTTGTTGTATTTCTGGGGGGGTATGTCAGCATTTTTATCAATAAATCGCGCATGTTTTCAGCCTTTTGATTAAAACCCTGCCTTTTGTAAAGTGAAAGTGCGGGCCGCGGGTTTACATACGCCAATTTTAAATGAATTTTAGATGAATTTGAAAGAACGATTTAGGGCATCTCATTTCATTATTATAAACATAATTTATGAATTACACTCGAGCGGGCGGTAGAGCTCTGATTAGACTACATAGGAAATAGGCTGAATATCCTGGAGCCCAAACCTAATTAAAATTAACATTTAAAATTAACAAATATTGTAAGTTTAAAAAAATATATTTAGACTATAAAAAATTATTTGTCATCTATTTTAGGTGTGCCAGCTGGCACTGTTCTTATATTGCTCTTTGTCAGGATAAATCGTTCAGTGAGAACTCCGTAAATTTGCATTTGTATGAATAAACCGAGATGCGCATTTCTTAGCTCCACCCCCATGAAAACGGCGAATTCAGGGAAAGGCTCTGCTGCGAGAGGTTGTGTGCGGACCACCGAGCTTCTACTGATTCTAAAATTTACATTGCTACTGTTTTTTAATCCCTGCAATGGAAGAGTCTGAGGATTTCTTTAACATAACCTGTGTTGTATTGTTTTTAATCACTCTATACACAACCTATAATTTTATTATGCTATTTTACAAATGGAATATTTTTTTATGTTACACTCTAAAAACTGCTGGGTTAAATGTTACAGTTATGGGTTATTTTAGATTTATTATTATTTAGTAGATTGCCTGTTAGAAATACCCCAAATGAAATTAATCCGCTGTTTTAACCACTGCAGAGATAGTTAGTCAGCAACAATTGCAACACTTCTAGATAAAACACATTACACCTGTCCACAAATAAAAATTAATATTTAGGCCTATATGCAAAATATATTTCACTTAAATATTACAGATTAAAGCAACAAAACAAGACATGCTGAGCTTCAATTCATTGTGATGCAGACAAAAGGTCTAGAGAGGAAACGGAAACATTTCTTTTTCTGTTTTTTGCATTGAGTTTAATCATGTAGCACTTTTAGTATTCATAGCAAAAGTGATTAAAATACCCTGTCATGGACACGCCAGGCTCCGTCTCCAATCAACGCTCCAACTCTCCCGAATTCTGATCACTCACACCCTCACCTCATCACCCACACACATATATACACGTCACTTCCCTTCTCTCACTGTCTGAACTCCAATACGTACAAGGACCTTCTCCTACACTTCATGCTAGAAAGCTTACCTCAGCGCTTCTTCGTCTCCGTGTCTCCTCGTCTCCGTGCTTCCTCATCTCCATGTTTCTCCAAGCTCCACATTCTGCCTATTCCGTCTGCCACTCCTGATCCTCCGTCCACCAGCTCCATCAATATAACAGGAAAGACTTTCTGGTTCACTCATTCACTTCTCATAATAATACTGCTGCTGCTCATTTTCAATAAAAGTGCCCATTCGCGTCCCTCACCTCTGTTTGTCGTGTCAGTCCTTCCGTAACAGAAGTTCAGACCTAACAAATAGGAATCCGACGGGTACTGACACTATCCCTGAGC
Source organism: Clarias macrocephalus (assembly GCA_011419295.1). Taxonomy (NCBI): domain Eukaryota; kingdom Metazoa; phylum Chordata; class Actinopteri; order Siluriformes; family Clariidae; genus Clarias; species Clarias macrocephalus. The sequence continues at coordinate 18,635 of JAAGKR010005672.1, forward strand.
TGGTGGAATGGCTTCGGCAAGTTTTCACCTCCCACGCTCTTCCGGCAACAGTTTCTTCCTCTCCGCCTTCTTCCAACATCGCCAGTCCCATGGCACCATCAGCGCCCTACTCTGGTGAGGTGGGGAACTGCAATGGATTCCTCCTTCAATGCTCACTCACATTCGAGATGCAGTCCCACTGGTTTCCCACTGATCGGTCGAAAAATTGCATATATAATTTCTCTTCTCTAAGGAAAAGCATTACAGTGGGCTGAAGCTATTTGGCAACAAAATAGTGCTGTAGTACATGATTATGCCCTTTTTGTTGCTCATTTCAAAGAGGTATTTAATCAGTTGGTTGACATCTCCACCACTGGAGAACAATTGTTTAAACTACATCAGGGAAAGGATAGTATTACTGACTATGTGTTAACATTCCGAACCCTCGTAGCTTCCAGTGGGTGGAATGAAGTGGCCCTTCTCACAAAGTTCTGACAAGGGCTCAATCCGAATCTATGACTGCAACTCGCCACATATGATGATTCAGTTGGATTAGAACATTTCATCCATGCCTCCATCCACTACATGAGTGCATCTCAGAACTTTCTACAGTTCGAAAGTCCTTCTCAACTCTCCGCCCACCAGAGAAGGAGTATGTTCCAGAATCAGAACTCATGCAGCTCGATCATCACTCTTTCTCTCGACTCACCCCCTCCGAAAGACAAGGCCGACTGACCCTGGGACTCTGTCTTTATTCCATCAGACATGTCCCCGCCGACCTCCACGACCTCTGGTGAGCAATGTTTCTTATGCAAATAAACCCATGGCGCCACTTACCACTGATGTCATAATTGATACTCCACTGTTCTTTGTTTCAGTGAAAGCTCTCCTAGGCTCGGGGTCAGCCAGGAATTTCCTCTCCACGGAATTGTGTCAACAACTCAAAATACCCATGATTCTCCATACAACCCAGTTTAAAATCTGATGTGTGACAGGGGCACCACTAAGAGGCAGATGGGTGCGTCACATCACACCCCCCCTTCACATCCGAGTGGGATGGCTTCACAAGGAAGAAATCGAGTTTCTGGTTCTGGAATGGTCATTCTCGGGCGCCCGTGGCTCGTCCAACATCAACCCATCATCTCTTGTGAGAGTGCCGAAATCCTTAAGTGGGGGCCAAATTGTATTGGACATTGCATTAACATTGACCCTGTCATTTCCATTCATACCACTTCCATAGAAAGCCCGACAAACCACCCATCTACAGCTATTCCAGATTTTTACTCCCATTTCCAGGATGTCTTCTGTCCAAGACGAGCCACGCAACTACCTCCTCATAGTCCATGGGATTGTGCAATCGACCTTCTTCCAAGTGAACCAGTGCCCAAAGGGAAAATATATTCATTGTCAATTCCAGAACAAAAGGCCATGGAAGATTACATTGAAGAGGCCCTTAGATGAGGGGATATTCAATCATCCACGTCCCCTGCTGCTTCCAGTTTCTTTTTTGTGGCAAAAAAAGATGGGGTGCTCCATCCGTGTATTGATTATCGCACCCTAAACAAAATCACCGTGAAGTTCAGCTACCCCCTTCCTCTCGTCCCTGCTGCCCTAGAACAACTTTGCGGGGCTAAAATCTTCACCAAGCTGAATTTTCAGAGCACGTACAACCTCGTCCAAATACTTGAAGGGGATGAATGGACGGCATTCAGCACCCCAACCGGACATTACGAATACCTCGTTATGCCATATGGATTGGTCAATGCTCCCTCTGTGTTTCAGGGGTATATGAACGAGGTATTACAGAAGTATTTGAACCACTTTGCTCTGCTCTACATTGATGACATCCTCATCTACTCCCAGAACGAGACTGAACATCGTTTCCATGTGACTAAGGTCCTCCGGAGACTCAAAGTCCACAAATTGTTCTTGAAGGCAGAAAAATGCTGTTTCCATTAATCCTCTGTACAGTTCCTTGGGTACCACATCAGCCCACTAGGTATCCAAATGGACGAGAAGATGGTGGAAGCCATCCGGACCTGGCCTGTTCCATCTAACATCAAGCAGCTCCAATGTTTCTTAGGATTCACAAACTTATATAGAAGATTTATTAAAAACTACAGCTCACTTGTTCCCCACTCACTGACCTCTTAAAGGGCAAACCCAAGACCTTAAATTGGACTCCCGAGGAATGACAACCATGTTAGCCCTTCAGAGAGCATTCACATCGGCACCATTCCTCATTCTCCCTAATCCCAATAAGCCTTTTCTGGTGGAAGTGGATGCCTCACAAACAGGAGTTGGAGCTGTACTGTCCCAGCAGCAGGGGAACTCATCACAGTATCTTCCATGCGATTTCAGGAAGAGGAACTACAACATTGGAAATCGAGAACGTCTGGCCATTAAATTGGCACTAGAAGAATGGAGACACTGATTGAAGGGGGCATTACACCCATTTACAGTCCTTACAGACCATCGAAACATAGAATACCTCAGAGAAGCCAAACATCTAAACCCACCACAAGCACGGTGGGCGCTGTTCTTTACACTATTCAATTTTACAATCTCCTATCGACCAGGGGCAAAAAACACGAAGGCTGACGCTCTCTTCATGACTCCAACGAAAAACCTGGAACTCCCCAAAAACATTCTACCTCCATCTTTATTCATCTCTCCCATCCAATGGGATCTGGATGATGAAATCATTCAAGCCACTGCCTCTGAGCCACCTCCACCAGAATGTCTACCGAATAGGACACATCATTGGGCACTGGTCACCCCGGGACCAATCACACCCTCTCACAGCTGGAAGAATGTTTCTGGTGGCCTAACATGGCTGAACATGTCAGAAGGTATGTGAGGGGATGCCGGGAGTGCGCCATGACCAAGACCCCCAATCATCTAGATGGCTTCAGGAAAACTACTACCTCTACCAATTCCCCGGCGTCCATGGTCACACCTAGGGGTAGATTTCAACACAGATCTCCCCTCATCTGAGGGTAAGACCTGTATTCTGGTTATCATGGATCGTTTTTCCAAATCATGACGTCTGGTTCCATTAAAAGGCCTTACCTCCGCCAAAGAGACAGCAGAGGCCCTCTTCAAACAGGTCTTCCGGATTTACGGAATCCCAGAGGATATTGTTTCTGACAGGGGCCCGCATTTCGATTCTAAATTCTGGAAAGCTTTCTTTCAACTCCTAAGTGTGACCGTAAGTCTATCTACTGGACACCATCCTCAAAGCAATGGCCAGACCGAACGGAAGATCCAAGACATGGGTAGATACCTCCATACCTTCTGTCATGGCCACCAGCACTCCTGGAGCTAGTTTATTGCATGGGCCAAGTACGCCCAAAACTCCCTCCAACAACCTTCCACTGGTCTCACTCTATACCAACCTTCTTTGTTCCCCTAGAATGGAGAACCCTCAGAAGTCCCAGCAGTCACACACTGGTTCCAGGAGAGTGAGAGGGTCTGGGACTCACTTCCCTTCTCTCACTGTCTGAACTCCAATACGGACAAGGACTCCATGCTGCCTACGCGTCACACTAGAAAGCTTACCTCAGCGCTTCTTCGTCTCTGTGTCTCCTCATCTCCGGGTCTCCTCGTCTCTGTGTCTACTACTACTAAATAAATGGAGAAAGCGCAGTCAAAGGCCAGGGATCAAAAAGCGCGTACGTGGAACTCACTTTCAATTTGCAAAAGGCAGTGTTTATTGTTTAGTATATATTTAAAGCGCATATACACAGTAAAACAATATTGTTTTAGGCTAACTTATCATACATTTTTGTATTCTTTGTTGTACTTCTCTTTTTGCATATGCGTGGGTGTTACAATAATAATAAGAATAATATCAATAATAATAATAAATTCACAGCACTACTACTACTACTACTACTAATAATAATAATACTGAATGGAGAAAGCTCATTCAAAGAAGAATCATCATTGAAGGAGAGAAGAAAATGAAGAATAAATACATATCAGTATTTACAATTTGAGCTCGACACGTTTATGGGCTCTGTCGCTTGCTGTCAATGGGTGCCTAATAGAGATAACACATTTTCAGCTTCAGTAGACACACCGATTGAAACACGACTGCCCCCTACAGATCCCTGTTCTGAAATTAAGAAATGTGCGTTCTTAATGGACTGATCTGTAGGTTTTGGGGCAATTACTTTTTTGCATAGGGCCAGGTAGGTTTGGAGAACGTTTTTCCTTAAATAAAAAAATAATCACGAAGGTGCAAATGTATAGGTGTCACAGTGGTGTAGTGGTTAGCAGGGGCGCAAAAATGGGGTATGCAGTATATGCAGTGCATGGGGTCGCCACACGGAGGGGGGGCGCCATTGTGAAAAAAAATCTTTGAAAATTGTCTTTAATGAAGCTTTTAAAATATTTAAAATATTATATTTGTTAAGAGACTATTTTTGTTTAGCATTTTAGACGAGTAAGAAAAAAAAAAAATATATATATCAATTGAGCCCCACCACCCTATAGTTGCCCGACAGTCACGTATGCAAAATGGACAGAAGAGGGAAATTTTCTGGCATGCAGAACAGAAAAAGAAAAAAAGAAAATGAAAAACATTGTCTTAAAATGAGCATAGCAATGTCAAAGTGGATAAAAATGACCTATCATTTTGTATTACTGTAAGTCTTTAAGTTCATCAACATTTAACATTATTGCCACTGCCAGTGAGGCTGGGCATAGTTACCATCCATTAATATCAAATCATTATTCCTAAAAAATTAGGCGTTTGGTTTAAAAAATTTTAACTTATTGTTAAAAATGTTAACTGAGGTTCTCACCACCAAGCACAACCAAGTTATTGGGCTCTTGCCTTATCCACTCAGTTCGTTATGTTCAGTCCAGGGGCGCAATAAATGCACGATTTTTTTTTTCCGGAAAGCCCTGCTACAGAACGAGACTAGCATATGGATCCCTCTACATATTCATTCATACAGTATTCACGACCCTATTGTAAGCTTTTTGTAAACAGGATTCTCAAAACAGCTTGAAAATCCACAAAGTTTCTAAAAATTATGCAATAATAATAATTCAGAGAGTGATTTACCCTCGGATGCAATTTTTCCATCTTTGGCCACTTTTTCAAGCTTTTCCAGAGCATCAAGAGCTCCTCCAAGCTGAAAGCGCAAGGCTTTAACAGAATCTAGTTTTGCCTCCCTTTGTCACTCAGTGGCTTCAGTGTCCAATTTCCACAATTTGTTTCAGAATGTCCCCAACTCTTGACAGATGAGGAGAAGATCATATAGAGTCTCTGAAGAGTTCCAAAGAAAATTAAACATTCTCTGTTTAAAGATGTCGGGGTACTCCGGTTTCCTCCCACAGTCCAAAGACTTGTAGGTTAGGTTAATCGGTGTTCCCAAATTGCCCGTAGTGTGTGAATGAGTGAGTGTATGTGTGTGTGTCTGTGCCCTGCGATGGATTGGCACCCTGTCCTGGGTATACCCTGCCATGTGCCCTAAGTCTCCTGGGATAGGCTCCAGGCCCCCGTGACCCTGAATACAGGATTAAGCGGTATAGATAATGAGTGAGTGAGAGAGTGTTTAAAGATGCTGCATCACACAAAAGGAGATAGAGGCTGTGGCTGCAGCAAGGAATGAATATTGCCTCTGGGTTTTTCTCCAGGATTAAAGCTTGGACCACTTTGTGAATCCTTCTCCAATCTTAAATTCTCCTTCATCACTTCAATCTTACTCTTTGCCAGGCCTTGATCAGTTGTGTCCTTTACAGCAGTGAAGCAAACAAATGATTTCTGTACACTTGTTTTTTCCCCTTTCATCTGTGTGGACATATCTTATTATAACAGAGGCCTGCTCCTGTTTGGAAGATGCTTCTCTCTCTCAATTCACTTCAATTATCTTCAATAACTGCAAGCGAGTTGCCAAATCTTTCCATGAAAGGTAAGTATCTGTGTAATGGTTACTTATTTCATGAAGCTTTCTTTAAATATAACAAACCAGTCTCGCTCAATTTTTCCCCATTTGATAATAAGCGATAACAATATCACCCCTCTCAGTCATGTTTTGCCTAAAAGTGTCAGTAATTTGATGGGGTGCAGACCAGTTCGATGGGTCCTCTGGGTAAGGTTTTTCCTCTGCTTCCTCCTCTGTTGCATCTCTGCACTCTCCATCTAAGTCCTCTCTTCTGATATCATCCTGAAGATGTGGCTCTCTATCTTTCCCTGCACTTTCTACAAACCAATAACTTTGCCCCAATATCCTTGGCCTCATTCATAATGTGTGTGTATGCACAAATTTAACCTTAGATTGTGTGTACGCCAAAATCCACGGCAACGGTCACATTTTTAAAAATGGCCTTTGATATGGAAAAGTGCTTTGCACCACATCAGCAATTGTGCAGTTGCGCCCCTGGTGGTTAGCACTGTTGCCATGCACCTCCAGGGTCTGGGATCGATTCCCATCTGTGTGCCTGGAGTTTGCAAGTTCTCCCCATGCTTGGTGGGTTTCCTCCGGGTACTCCAGTTTCCTCCCACAGTCCAAAGACATGTAGGTTAGGTTAATTGGGAGTCCCAAATTGGGCATAGGTGTGTGAATGAGTGTGTGAGTGTGTGTATGTGTGTGCCCTGCAATGGATTGGATGTCCACGGTGTACCCCGCCTTGTGCCCTAAGTCTCCTGGGATAGGCTCCAGGCCCCCCGTGACCCTAAATACAGGATTAAGTGGTATAGATGGTGAGTGAGTGAGTGAGTGAGTAACAAATGTTTTTTATGGCACTGTATGGAATTATGTAGATAAACAACAAAAAGGGTTAAACAACTCAGAATATGTTTAATATTTAAAATTCTCAAAAGTAGCAAAAGGTGGCGTTTGTTTGACCGCAAAATGCCATCATAATTTCAATGTCTATACACACTGACTATTACTCCATATTGATAGGATAGCATCTTGCAGTTGATGGAGATTTGTGGGATGCACATCCAGGGCACGAAGCTCCCGTTCCACCACATCCCAAAGATGCTCTATTGGTTTGAGATCTGGTGACTGTGGGGGCCATTTTAGTACAGTGAACTCATTGTCATGTTCAAGAAACCAATTTGAAATGATTCGAGCTTTGTGACATGGTGCATTATCCTGCTGGAAGTAGCCATCAGAGGATGGGTACATGGTGGTCATAAAGGGATGGACATGGTCAGAAACAATGCTCAGGTAGGCATTTAAACAATGCCCAATTGGCACTAAGGGACCTAAAGTGTGCCAAGAAAAGATCCCCCACACCATTACACCACCACCAGCCTGCACAGTGGTAACAAGGCATGATGGATCCATGTTCTCATTCTGTTTACGCCAAATTCTGACTCTACCATTTGAATGTCTCAACAGAAATCGAGACTCATCAGACCAGGCAACATTTTTCCAGTCTTCAACTGTGCAATTTTGGTGAGCTCATGCAAATTGTAGCCTCTTTTTCCTATTTGTAGTGGAAATGAGTGGTACCCGGTGGGGTCTTCTGCTGTTGTAGCCCATCAAAATAGCCCAAGCTTGTGCATGGCTTCACAAATGCTTTGCTGCATACCTCGGTTGTAACGAGTGTTTTTTTCAGTCAAAGTTGCTCTTCTATCAGCTTGAATCAGTCGGCCCATTCTCCTCTGACCTCTAACATCAACAAGGCATTATCGCCCACAGGACTGCTGCATACTGGATGTTTTTCCCTTTTCACACCATTCTTTGTAAACCCTAGAAATGGTTGTGCGTGAAAATCCCAGTAACTTAGCAGATTGTGAAATACTCAGACCGACCCGTCTGGCACCAACAACCATGCCACACTCAAAATTGCTTAAATCACCTTTCTTTCCCATTCTGACATTCAGTTTGGAGTTCAGGAGATTGTCTTGACCAGGACCACACCCCTAAATGCATTGAAGCAACTGACATTTGATTGGTTGATTAGATAAATGCATTAATGAGAAATTGAACAGGTGTTCCTAATAATCCTTTAGGTGAGTGTATTTGGTCGAACCCAAAGAAGAAACTTGGTGTAAAATTATGTAAAATTCAAACTTCACCTGTGACTTCGTGTGCAGCTCCGCTTCCGAAAATGTACGCGACTTTGGCCGAACCCGAAGAAGAAACTTGGTGTAAAATTCCCTTCCTCATGATATTTAATAAACTATTTATAGTAAAGAACTGAACAGGTGTAAATCTATCAATCTATCCATAAACACACACCTTGGTCTCCGTTTCTCACTCTGCGCTGCCGCTGTCTGCTGAAAAATGCGCAGAAAGATGTGAAGATATCAAAAAGCGGAAAGAGATGATAATAAATATTTGAGTTTATGGAGCTAATTGCTAAATTTTTAGGGGGGCTGAGCATGAATTTAGCGGGGCTAAAGTCTAAAAATGGCCTAACAAAGCCCATGCATTTGCTTTTGGGCAAACATAAGTGACAAATTCCATTTGCATTATTAAGTACCTCATTTCCAAAATGAGTCGTCAATAGGAGAGAAGTGTTGTTAATGCAATATATATATATATACTCAACACTATGAGTAAAAATGAGTTAAAACGTGAGTAAAAATAGTAGGCATTTTTGCATAAATTCCCTGGACCTAACACCTACTAATACCTCTGCTGCTCCATTGTTCTCCTGCTTTTGTTGTGCAAACATACCCATTACCTGTGAGGCCTAGAACATCTGCATTTGTTAGCCTAAACCAAGGCAGGCCGAACCTTTGTGACATGGAAACCGTCAGAAATGCCTGCCGTATTTATACAAAAGACACACATTCACAATATATGGATATACAAGTCTGTTTTATTCTAAAGTGTTTTTACAAACTTTACAGCGTTTGCAGACCCAGTGTCCATCGCCCCTGCAGATCTCGGAGATCGCAGCAAATGTGTCTGTTTTCACCTGTTCTGCCCGCGTGTCCTTGTCATCAAATCGAAAGTGTTGCACAATTGAAATGAATCTATCTCGGGAACATGTCAATGGAACACTGCCAAAAGTGCCAATTGCCCTCTGATTGCATTTTGCTGCATGAATCGGCAACAGAGTTCCTTGATTAGAAGCGCAATCAGAGGGCAACTGGCACACAAAGAACAGAACTCTCTGGTTGTGGGGGATGTGAGGTGGGCAAATGAACTAAATCACTTGTTCAACAGGTTTGATTAATCTGCCCCTGCCTTTCCACCCATACTGCCCTCACTCATGCAGTCCCCAATATCTGCTACAGGCACCCCTACCCCCCAGGAGAGATTCAGAAGGTCTTTCCTTCCAATCGCTGTTAGGCACATAAAAATAACCTACTCAATTTATTAAGTTCAATTGAAGTTTTATTTAAAATATATTGTTATATTAAAATGGATATATTTTAACATCAGATGGAGTACCTTTTACTCTAAAACAAATAAACTATAGTTTGCAACTATTTAAAGTATGTGAAACCTAATTTGTGGGTGTAGCACTTTTTACAGTATACTGTACTAAGCTCTATGTACTGCATGTAGCACTTGTTAATATATCACCTATATTTAAAATATCGCCAACCCATAGTCATATGATTCATCCCCCCAATGACATCATGAAATCTTATGGATAAATGCATTGCATCCACATGCACTATAACAGCATTTTAAAATCACAAATATCAGCAAGATTAATTCCCAAGACATCAGGACAATGAAATCTGCAGGATGTTCCACTCGAGAGATACATCGCCATCTGAATTCTATTGGTGTTCACGCAGCCCTCTGCACAATCAGAAGACATTACAAAGAAAAGACAGCACGCAAACGTAATCCTCGCAAAATTACTTGTAAGTTACTTACCTCAGCGCTATCACACATGATATAACAGTAGTATTTTTTTGTAGTTTTTTGCCTAACGTGTCAAATATTTAATATATTTCTCTTGTTTTTAGGGCCATTGTCACAGCCATAGAGACCATCACTGACCAAAACGATGAAATGGCTACAAGATTGGTGAAAAAGCAACTACTGCGTGACTTCGGTGTGGACATTGGCGTGCGATCCATACGCAGTGTCAGACAAAAACTTGGATGGAGGTATGGGAAACTCAACATTGTCCCATGATCCGAGACAAAAATAAAGAGCTTCGTCTTCAACAAGCTAAAAAATGGATCGAAAAGAAAGAGCTGTTTGATGACGTCATTTTCACAAATGGAACAACAGTGGCTTTGGATCGTTTTGCCACGATGGCGTTTTGTAAAAGAGGAAAACCAAAACCAAAGCATCCTTTGAAAGTTCATATTTGGGGGGCAATATCCAGACTTGGACCAGGACAAGTTGCAATATTTGAAAGGATAATGGATCAGTCTTTCTTTGAGGAAGTTATCATAAAAGGAACCGCCGCCCCATACATCAGGGAAACATTTGGAGTTCACCACCGTTTTTTCCAGGACAATGACTCGAAGCACACTGCTGCAAGAAAAGTCATTGCCACAGAGCGCATTAACTGAGTCAAGACTCCAGCTGAATCCCCTGATATGAATCCCATTAAGATGGTATGACATGCAATGAAACACTATATTAGAAAAACAGCAAAACCAATTACGAAGACCGATTTAATTGCTCCCATAGAAAAGTTCTGGTTTGAAGAACTAAAAGATACTATATGCAACAACTACATAAATAGACTGTTAAAGTTCTTCTAGTCGTGGTTACGAATCAGGGTGGACAAACCGGAATGTAGTAGGTGTACAAAACACAAATTAACGTGTAATCCGTCTTAATCTGTATTTCTGCCTATGTAAACATTCAATAAAAACCTTACAATAATGAAAAAACGTGGTCTGATTGTATTAAATAGAAATATAAGTAAAAAGCATCTTCAGATTGCTCTTTTAGTTGGAAAATAGCATATTAAACTGATTAAACAAACTAATGACAAGATTGTGAAAATGGTGGAGAGTTACAGATCATCTGAGCACCGAACCGGTTTTTACATGTAAATTACATTTCGCATCTCATTGGGGGAAGAGATGGCGAGAAGAGATTGAGTCAAGACCATTCTAAAACTTCCCCCACACTGTAAACCCTAATGCTAAAGTAATTAAACACATTGAGTACTATTGACTTAAATAATTGCCATTATTTAAAAAAGTGTCATTTCTACAAACTCATAAATGCCTGAAAAGTTCTGAATAATCAAAAAGGTCTATTTGACCTAATTGCAATTATTTAAGTTAACAGTACTCAATGTGTTTAATTAATTTGAGCATTAGGGTTTACAGTGCAGGAAAGCATGGCAGCGGGCTTGGTCTCGGACACTTCATTCCACCTCGCAACTTTCCTTTTAATCTTTCTTCTTTATTTTGCAGGATAATTTTCCAACAAAAAAAATCTTAAAAACATCTTAAAATGAATTTACAAAATTAATTTGGCCAAGTACGTCATTCTTTGGAACAAAACATATGGAGTGGTCAAAAACTTTATCTGACTTCTCCCACGCTTGCGATCTATTTCCCGAACCATCTATGCCAGGGGTCGGCAACCTTAATTATTCAAAGAGCCATTTTGACCCGTTTTTTACCGAAAATATCACAGTCAGAGCCACAAAACCCTTTTGACATCGCTGCCGGCGGTGGTGGTCAAGTCAAGTCAAGTCAAGTCAAGTCAGTGAAATGAACTGTTGAGGGGGGGTGTGTGTCAGAGAAATAATTTGTTGAGGGTGGGTGGATTCAGCGAAATAATTTGTTGATGGTGGGAGGGGGTGGTGTTATGAGTGCAAAATGAACACGTTTTATTTTGAACTGTAAACCCGATTAAGTTAGCAAAACTCTAAATATTTGAGGTAATCAGTTACATAAAATTTTCTAAGTAATGATATTTCCAAATTTAAATAAACAGAACTATGAATTTTTGAGTTTGTTGAACTTGTTGCAAATCAAATAAACTGTTGCTCCTTTCACCACAGCAGCCCGAACCCGGAACTTTCACATGGCAGGAAACACCTACCAGAGTTTTAGTTGGTGGAACTTTAAGGTTAAAGTTCCTGTTATTTAAGTACTTACGATTACTTAAAATATCAAATTTGTTCAGCTAACTTGAAAAGTGTCATTTCTACAAACTCATAAATACCAAAAACTTCTGAATACTCAAAAAGGTCTATTAATTTGACCTAATTGCAATTATTTAAGTTAACAGTACTCAATGTGTTTAATTACTTTAATCACAGCAGAGGCATGAAAGAGCCGCATGCGGCTCCGGAGCCGCAGTTTGGTGACCCCCACGCACCCGACTTTGCAACCAATCTGAAGCGCTGCTATTTTAATGTTATGATTTTTAATAGCTTTTGTTTTTTGTCACATTTTCACAATAAAACCTCACAATATAAAGTTATTATATTAAGAACCGAAAATAGTTTACTTTAGTTGCTTGTTTTAATGTGCGCCTGAGAACTGCACACAAGAGAGAAAATATTTATAAATTATAACTTAAGTATTCTATTTTAAGCATATAACTATACAGAACTATAGTATACATTAATCATAACCTCTCCAAATGGTTTTTAGTTATGCTATCATATACTTAGGTACAGAAAGGACTATACTTCTTTTTTCTTGTGGGGATAGGACCTGCATTTAAGCAAATTCAGAGTTAGACAGCATCAGTTAAGACTTTATCAAAGTCATCTATTCAGTCATTTATATCTCATTTTCTTCTTCTATTTCATGGTTGAGTTTTGGAAAGAAGTCCGTATCTAGAGGTTTGAAGGCCATCAAGGTGTTGAATCCTCTTGTTAAAGGGTGGCGTCCATTTATCTTCCGCATTCTTTCTTGTCTGTGTTCCTTTTTTAATTCCATCTTCAATGTGCTTTAGCAGGGTGTAGCTGTTACCTGTTAGTTGTCTCGTCAACAGATTCTGCTTGCATTTTTCAGTGTGACACATTAACATGCACAGTATCATCTTTGATTTTATGCCGGGCCCTGAGCTCTTTGGAAACAGTTGTTTGAGAATGTCTTCAGGTCTATTCATGAGGTACCTGTGGGGTTGACATCAATCTAGGCTACCTGTGCGGTGAGATGTCACCTTTCTTAAAGGTGATTGGTGCTTAGAGTGCGGGCATGCCCAATCTGCACTCATCCCAACTCACGAGGCTTCAAAACACCATCGGGGACAACCTGTGGCTATCTTTTAACTATCAATTGACATTGAGCCTTGTTCTGGAACCCATTGTCTGGATCCACTTCACTTGCTCTGCCACTTTTACTGCTGTCTGCATCATGAGTAGAGTCTGGAATGGTCCTTGCCACCTCTAAGCTCTCCAGATTTTTCTCCTGAAGTCTTTGCCCATGATCCAATTCCCAAGGCTTCAGGTTGTGCAGACCAGTCTGCTTGGGTTCTGGCAAGGCATCCATTACCTGTTTGTGAACTACAAACAACGCTCGTGCAATAATTAAGCATTTCATCTTCACATTGTCCAGTGAATTTCCTCGGGATAGCGGCTGGCCCTATAGCTGTGTTGAGAGGTCTGCCAAACAGTATCTCAAACGGGCTTAGATTTGCCCTCCCCCTTACTCTGGTCTGCATGTACATGAGAACAAGTGGGAGTGCATTTACCCACAGCCGGCCTGTCTCTGCTTAGCCAATTTGTTTTTCTGCATGCCATTTTCTCTCTCCACTGCTCAGCCACTCACTGGATGGTAGGCGCAGCGTTGTTTTAGGTCAAAGCCCAAGTACTGACTCATTTGTTGCTGAGCATGATTAACAAATGGGGACCCATTTTTACTGCCAATATTATCAGGGATTCTACATATGGGAATGATTTCAGTTAGAAGTGCCTTACCTACTGCACTTGCATCACATATTCACTATCACTTGCATCACATATTCACTATCACTAGACAGTACTGTTTCCCTTAGCTAGGGGTCAATTCAATGAAATCCATCTGTAAATGTTGAAATGGGTGCTCTGGATGAGGGTGAGTGCTCAGAAGAGTTTTAACACCCCTCCCTACAGTGGCGCAAATCACACTTTTATTTTTTAGAAACATTTTCTGAGTAAATAGTAAAACCCTTAGTAAATCAATGTCTAAAGATACTGTTGTACATCCCCCCTTTTGACACATGGTCTAGTCTGTGTGTCAACATAGCATACAGTAGAAAGGAAATAGCTTTTTAAGTAAACATGGCTTGTGACTTGGGCTGTAGTAAGCCCCTTCTGCGAAAACACATCTCGCTTTTCTCCAGACCGTTTTCTCTTCTGGAGTAGCTGTAACCATTTTCTTTTTTTTTTTTTCATCAACAGGTTTTGTAAAGGGTCTTTTATGTTTTGCAATGCCCAATACTGTAGTAGTATTGTGGGAGATTTTTGTCTTCCACCTATTGATGTTGCCTCAATACAAGTTATTAAACATGTATTTAAGTTTAGTAAAAAGAATCAAAGAAAGACTTCTCACTCAATGCAGATCTGGATGAAGTAAGACAGGATTTATTGCAGCAATAAAACCAAAGTGAGTCAGCTTAGCAATGCCTAGATTGAAAACCCAAGCACTACCAAAAACAGACTGAATTATACCGAATTATTCATGCCTTTTTATACAGTTTTTCAAGAGGAGGGACTCATTCCTTATCACCCCCTCCTTTGTATGTTCTCCTCATTCCTGGAAGATGTTCAACATAATTCTTGGAAGATGTTCCCATTATAGTCCAACTTTTTCTTATAAATTCTCCTATTATAATTATAGATTTTATATCTTGTGTTACTACGTCATATATCTCGTCATCTGACTCCGCCCTATGCTCTTATTATTTCCCATTATGTTTTAATTTCCTTATTAATTATTTTCCATTATCTTTACATTTTACCTTTCTTTAATTTTTAAGAATATTGGGGCGTTACCTATTTTTGCTATACTTCTCTTGGTTTTCCGGTTTGTTCTTCAGTTCTCATGAGACCAACCATGAGTAAGCATCTCCCTCGCATTATTTCTTCTTTTTGTCTCATTTTCCTTCTTTTGGTATTTAATACACTCTTACCTTAATTTTTACAGCTAACACTCTAACACTGACTACATCTCTCTGGATGACTCAGACAGACAAGGCAGTCCGGATTATGCTCCTTCTGAGGATTACAACCCTACTGAGCCTGTTATGGACCGGGCCTCTGCGAGTTCTATTCAAGAGGAACCTGAGTCCTCTGGGTCCTTGATGCAATATCTACGGAAGAAAGGCCTCACTTATTTTAAGAAGAGTGACTCCAAGCCTGGTCCTTCTAAAAGACTTCGTTTGGAGGGCAGTAGTCCTCCTCAGTCTTTCAGACCCATAAGGCCAGAGTCCAGCACTCCGGCGCCATCCATCCAGAGGCCTAATTGTTATGTATCCGTAGAGACTCAGACCAATTTTAAGGTGTCTGTTGGTACCCGGACGGATTTTCCTCCCACGTCCATGCCACTTTTGAATCGTGGTCTTTCTGCGTTTATTCCTCTTACTGATCTCCCCATCGGTGTTGTGCTGGCTCATAGAAGTTTTGGTGTGTGATTCTTTTCTTTCTTTGTTAATGCTACAGGCCCCTTATGCTATTCTTTCTTTAATTTTTATTCCGGGCCATGTATTTTTGTATTCTACTATATGTCTTTATTAACTATGTTTAATGTACTTTTTTATTTCTTATGTTCTTTCTTCATTAAATATGATTCATACCAGCGTCTGTGTGCCTCTGTCTTATCTATGTTTCGTTCCTGGCTCCCATGCACACGGGTATCTGTGTGTCTATGATTTATCATCTGATGAGCGTGTATTCCTTGCCAGGCTCACTTTCCCCATATTTTGTTGATGATTATAATTAATGTTCTTCAATTAGAAGCCTTTTTGCTTTTACTTCTCCTATCTATCCATCATATACATGACATGTTAAGTGCACTCTTTTTTCTGTATCTTTGGGTTTACCTGGTACACCGAGTATCACTATCTCTTTTACTGTTTATGTTTGACACTCTGACTCACAGTATCTGCTTTCCTTATCTCTTTCATTTTTCGTGCCTTACACCTTTCTCTTTCCCAATATGTTCTCCTAATTTTCTTTTTTTACTTCTGCATACTGATCTTTTCTCTGCTTACTTCTATCTTTTTGTTACTTCAATGTTTGGTTAATATTATTATTTGCTGCAAGTATTATTTCATACAAGTATATTTTCTAAAATATCCTTAGAGTATATAATGTGAATTTTAATTCAGGGAAAGATTGCTATTGCTTCTGGAGTTCTACTGTGGGCCAGTAGACTCTTCCTATGAGTGTATAGCTCATTGGGGCCTCAAGGATTACATAGGACAGAATAACCTTTCTGCATTCAAAAAAACTTTTACAGCAATTACATCAATTCTGTATTTTTTTTTCTTTTTTGTTTTTGAATTTGGAATATATTGAATTACTACTTACATCCAAAGTTTGACCTTGTTGTACAAAGATTTGACTTGTGCTGTACAAATTGTTGCTTTGATATGGCTTTAATTTGCTTCATGATCTTTTTCTACTAGACAAAAAGGAGATGCTGGTGTGTATTATGACAACAGATTTTAATAAAAATGAAACCCTGGAATTATTTCAGCTAAAGACTCAGGTAGAAGGGGATACTGTTTCTAGAACCTAAAATTTGACTTGATTAAACTAATATCATATTTGTTTTGGGCCCACATATGTCAGGAAAATCATATGTATACTGAATTTCAGTGTCAAAGTTAATATCGGGATCACTTCCATAGATCTCTCAGCTTGGAAAACCCAGTTAAGGGTCATAATGTATGCGGCCACTTTTGGGCTGAAACGAACCATTGGGTCTGTGGTGGGTTACCAAGCCCACATTTTTGCCAAGGACCAATGTCTATTCACTCAGAGTCGTCCTGTGTGGCTAGAGAGACATGTGGAATTAAAACCTAAACAGTGAATGGTTGTGTCTTGCCTGCCCTGACTGAAATTCGAGACAGCACATCGGTGCTCATCCTATATTAACCTCTTCAACAATAAAACATAAGGCTTTCTTTGGGTATGTGCAGTGCAGAACTGGTTAGTTCTCTGTGAGGATCTGATTCACTGTTCCTATTGTGGCATCTTACAGATTCCTTTCAAAGACATAAGATTCATATTTTATGCAATGGGAATGAGCGTACTCTGGATTGGTGACTGACAGACCTCTGTGATCACTAGTGATTGAAATGTTAATTTACAGATTAGGTCTCTGCCCAACAAATTTACTGAACAGCAACCAGAAATTACAAAGGAAAATTTGAGTGGTTCCAATCCAACTATTTCACATTTTAGCGGTACTGAGAATTGCTCAGTCACCGGGACCCCTGATGCCCCTATAGAGTGCAAGAATTGTCCGCCCAGCTTAGACAAACTTGCTAGACTTAATAACTGATCTGCCTGTTCCTGAAAACCAGAAAGGAGACAGGTACTCTATTTACGTAGAGAGTTAGAGTAGGGATTTTAGCATATGTATCTAAACTACACATTATAAACATGCTCTTAGATTCATACTTCTGTTCTAAAAAGGCTATTGCAGTTTCAATGTGACCCGGAAGGGTGAAGGATGGAAATTTTTACTTTTCTGGATAGCCTCCCTCTGCGCCCTTGCCCTTTTCTCAATATCGATTCTGTATTTTATCAGACGGGCTCTTGTTGGGGCACACGTAACATCCTTTTCATCCTCCCCATCAACATCCTCTGCCTTGCCCATGCCCTCTGCCACGCCCCCTGCCTCCGCCTCTGAAATCCTCCATCTCACTGGGCCTGTACAGAGACCATCTGGAGCAGGGCCTTTTGTGCAGCATGTCTATCATCATCATCACGCTTTCATTGTTTCTTCTGCCTTTCTTGATTTAGAAGTTTATCTGCATGAATGGCATGTTGTTCAATCAATGTGAGTTTCCCAGTCTCTGATGTGACATTTTTGCAATGTCTTCCATAAGTCCGTGCATGTAGCTATTTCTCACGTGTGCTTCATAAGATGTGGTGTCAGCCATTGTGGGTGGTTTCTCCAGTGCGTTGTGCGCATCATGGACTTCTATCAGATGGGTCAAGTACATATATATTAAGTAATATAATTATTTTCAATACTGATAATAATTGTATTTGTTATTTTTGTATTTGAAAAAAAGTTTTTTTTCAATTAAGGTACACGTAACTATGTCTAAACTTGACTGTACAAATTCCTAATACGTTTTGTAATCACAAACCATTTATGTTAAGTCAACATTTCATACATACAGCGGGTGACAGTAGCAAGATGCTGTCATGAAACGCTCAAGAAACATAAGCGTAAGACGCATCAAAGTACACATGCGCAAACTTAATTGACTCTCTACCTGCGTGCGTTACCCCCTGCAGTTTTGACAGAGGAATATTTAGGCTTTGCAGAAACTTGAAAAAAATGTATTTAATAGCAAAAAATATGGGTAAATTATGTTAATTTTATGTTAATATGGTAAATTAACTAATTTTTAGTGTGTATTATCGGTTGTGCATTTTCCTTAAAAAAAATATTTCTTTTAAGATTCATACAGTGAGAACCTTTTTTTTTGTCGGTGACATGATTTTTTTTCTTACATAAAACATGTCCAGAAAGAAAGGTTAAAGGTAACCAACTTTAATGTTTTTTTTTTTTGTTGTTAAACACAATTTTTCTCCCTCTTTAAATGTGTCAAGACAGTTGAAAATGTTTGGAAAAAAAATATTATGTTGCATATTGTGTACAGTATGTCTTTTGTATTGTTGGACCATAATTATTAAAATGCTTGTGACAGTAATGTGAATAAAGGCCCTTACAAATGTTAGTTGAGTTCACTAAAGTTATTTGTGTGGAAATTGTTGACAAATTAAAGTTAATTTAACCTAACTAATAAAAATTTAATTTAGTGAAAGCATTCTGTGGCGGCATGGTGGTGTAGGGTCCAGGTTCGATTCCCGTCTGTGTGTGCATGGAGATTGCATGTTTTCCCCATGCTTGGTGGGTTTTCTCCGGGTGATCCCAAATTGTTCATATACTTTTTCTTGCAACTATAAATTATTTATTTCCATTATATTGTAACGTGGAATCTGCGTGGATGGGATCCATATGCAACTTTATTGCAAACCAAATCATAAACAAACAGATCAGGGTCAAACCGGATAAGCAATAAGAACAGTGTAGGCAAACCAGAATCAAGTC
The DNA here is from genome assembly GCA_011419295.1 of Clarias macrocephalus. NCBI lineage: Eukaryota > Metazoa > Chordata > Actinopteri > Siluriformes > Clariidae > Clarias > Clarias macrocephalus. The sequence goes on from JAAGKR010005672.1 coordinate 37,767, forward strand.
CAGGCAAGAAAGTCAGGGCAGGCGACAGACCAGTAGAGCAAATCCAGTAAACAAAGCGTGGGTCCAAAAGGCAGGCGGCAGGCAGACAGAGTACAAAGGCAAGCAGGCAGGCAACAAGAGACGAAACAAGAATAAACGCTCAGAAATGTCAGCAGCAGCAAAACAAAACTTAGTGAGGTGGTGAGAGTGAGTGTGTACTTTTAAGTCTGTGGGTAATTGCTGACACCTGTGCCGGTGATCATCCCCAGGCACAGGGTTGTGGGTAATGGAGTTCGAATGAAAGTAGTACTCCGGTGATGGCTCCCTCTGGTGGTGATCGGAGGGAGTCACAAAAGCTGAGTTCATGACAAAACCCGCCAGCAAGCGGCTCCTGACACAAGGAAGCACACGACGCAGAGGCCTTCCACAAGGTCTCGGGGCAGGCCGGTTTGGATGGGAGTTATGGAAGTCATTTACCAGACTGGGGTCGAGGATGTCTTCTGCATTCACCCATGAGCGTTCCTCCGGACCATACCCCTCCCAGTCCACAAGGTACTGAAGACCCCGGGCCCGGCGACGTGAATCCAGGATTTCGTGGACCCGGTAGGCCTCCTCGCCATCGATGATGAGTGGAGGGGTACTCTGGTCACCAGCCACCTCCTGGTCCTCCACTCCTCTCGGTCCACAAGCGGGCTTGAGCAAAGAGACATGAAACGTGGGTGAGATGCGGTAATTTCTAGGTAAAGCCAATCTAAATTAAACCAGAGTTATTTCTTAAATTATTTTGAATGGGCCCACATACCTGGGACCGAGTTTCCTGGACATGAGCCGGAGGCGAAGCCATATCCACTGTCATATCCATATGACAGCCATATCCACTGACCAGGACGTTAGGCCGGGTTAGGACGTTGATGGTGGTCAGCTTGCTCCCTGGTGCGACGAACGGCTCTCTGGAGGTGTACATGAGCCTGTTCCCAAGGCTCCTCACTCCGATGGCCGAGAGTTCAGAGGAGTCGCCAGACCAGGGGAAGAGTGGTGGTTGAAATCCCAGAATGCATTGGAATGGGGTGAGATTGGTTGAGGGCTTACGGAGAGACTTCGGAGCGTATTCGGCCCAAAGAAGGTAACGGCTCCAATCTGTCTGGTTCCATTGGCAGTATCACTTCATGAAAAGAGGTGTATCTGTACTAGGAAACTCCCGTATACACCACTGATTTTCGGAAGTATCTACAAGTACCACTGAGCGTATACATCAAATTCCACCAAGCAAGGATACTTCTGGATTGATACCAATTCGGATGTATCTCGCTGAGGAATCCTTCCATGGTACAGCCATTTGTTGCCATAGCAAATAATCTACTCAAGGATTTTGTCAGGGGACATTCACACCTCAAGCCCCATTTGCATTTTACACCTTTGCACAAATCTGCTCTTCCCTATTGGCTTTTTATCTCAACATTGATTGGTTGTTTTAAAAGAAACACTCCCCAAACCCTGACATCTATTGGGAGATTACCCAGTCACTCATTTTTATTTAGCCCAACCCAAGCCCTCATAACTTTTACTTGATTGGTTATTGGGCAGATAGACCCTATCCACCCCCTCCCCCCAACAGTACTGCACATCCCCGAGATCATTAAAAAAATAGAATAGAATAAAATTTTTATTAAAATTAAACCAAAACACAAATAAATACACAAACCAGAGTAAGAATAAGGGAAAAAAATCATAAAATATGGGGAAAAATGAACAAATGTACATTTATGAATGTGGAATTAAATTTAAACCAATACTAAAACGAACATGCACCAGTACTTGTTAGATGTTAAAAATGTCCTTCTAGCTCGGTCCCATTAGATATTACAAACTGACGGCATGGCACGCAATGGCATCCTCCTCATCAGACATCAGCTCCAGCATTGCAGTCTGCCACAGCTCTCTCTCTGCATCTGTATGAACGACCCTACACTTGGACTCCAGCAACTGCAACATAACAACATAAAACACACCATACATTAATCCCTAAAAACACTCAGAAAAGTACAGAACTTAATATATAGATGAATTTGTACACTTACTTATCTTTGTCTCTTTGTAGCCCGTCTTAATGGAGTCTCTTAGCTGAGACTTTCCTGGCCGAGACAAAGAGTATTTCCTCTGCAATGTGTAACATGCTGGATTAAAAAAGATAAGTGACAAACAATTCAAATTATTAAAGGGACAAAAGTAAAGGGACATGAAAATAATGACAATAACAATTTCTGATTACCCTTTATACACTTAGGGTCTACATCTGCAAAAGTCTTTAATTCCTACAGCAGATATGTCATCACTGCTTGAAACTTATTCTGTGTGGAAAGAAAGTAGTGTCATTAATTACATTTAAAATGATTATGTAAAACCTCATACATAGCATGTAAAGAAACAACATTCTTACTCAGATTGTGGATCGTATTTATGTGGGTTGTTTTCTGAATTACAGCTTCCTGTAACATTGAATTAAAAACGCTTTAATACATACATTTGTAAACAACATTGTATAATTTGGACGTGACAAACTGTTAAATATGCTGGACACCTACAACAATGCAAGTAACTAAAAGTAGATGTGTAGCTAAGGTCTTAGGCTAACTTAGCAAGGTATAAATTACTACTATATTGCCAGCTAACATAAAGCTCAACTTACCGCAATGCCAACATTATGCACACTCTTAACTCTTCTATGCACATGGCTTGACTTTCATCAAACTTGCTCTCAAGTGCATCAAGGCTCTGGATAACCTCTTTGAGAAGAGCAGTGTTTGCAGCTTGCTTCTCCTTCAAACTCTCAAGTTGAAGAGAGGATCAAGATGGCGCCGGTGAGGTCGGCTGCCGTCACGACTGCTCCGACCTACTTTAACTTGTTTTTACTTTTTAAGTTAATTTTCGATAACTTTAAACCGGGTAATTCATCACAATTGAGTGCATTAGGTACGATAGAGATACTCTTATTTCTATTGGTATACAATGTACTCACAATTCAACGTTTTTAACTCCGGATCCGAGCTGGCCGAGTGAGATCCTGAGGGAAAACAAAGGACGCGACGCGAAGCGGCGGCCCAGAGGGAAACGAGCCGGCGTCAGGAACAGGCTGAGAGCCCGTGCACACCGCACACCTCTACCACCTGGTGCAGCAGCGCGAGCGTTGTTCCTCTCGCACGCTCCTGCACACCCAACCTGGAACTCCTGTCCATCAAGTGTCGTCCTTTCTATCTTCCTCGGGAGTTTACATCGGTCATAATCAGCGCTGTTTATATTCCGCCACAAGCGGACACAGACACTGCCTTATGCGAGCTGCATGAGGCTCTCACACAGCACCAGACACAACACCGGGACGCTGCACTTATTGTGGTGGGGGACTTTAACAACGCCAACCTCAAACGCGCAGCGCCAAACTTTTATCAGCACATCACCTGCCCGACCAGGGGAGAAAGGACACTGGATCACTGTTACACAACAGTTAAGGACGGCTACAAGGCACAATCTCGTCCACCGTTTGGTAAATCTGACCACGCCGTCATCTTCCTCATGCCAAAATATAAACAAAGGCTAAAACAGGAACTTCCGGTTCAGAGGGAGGTCGCGCGCTGGACGGTCCAATCGGTGGCCGCGCTTCGGATGCACTTGATGATGCAGACTGGGACGTTTTCCAGAACAGCTCTGATGACGTCAACGTGTTTACGGAAGCAGTTGTGAGTTTCATCGGGAAACTAGCGGATGATACCGTGCAAAAAACGACCATCAGAACGTTTCCCAATCAGAAGCCGTGGGTGGATAAAACCATCCGCGACGCTCTGAGATCTCGCACCGCTGCCTACAACGCGGGACTTGCGTCGGGGGACATGGACCTGTACAAGGCTGCATCATATAACATCCGGAAGGCGGTGAAGGAGGCGAAGCAGCGCTACGGGAGGAAACTAGAGTCACAGCTCCAACAGAGTGACTCTAGGAGCCTGTGGCAGGGACTAAGGACAATACCGGATTATAAAGCACCAACATCCGGCATGACGAACGCGGACATGACTCTGGCAGACGAGCTGAACACCTTCTATGCTCATTTCAAGGCTGCAGCTAAAGACGCTGGCGTTGCTAATGCTAGCGGCGCTAACGGCTGCAGACAGGAAATCACTGCCAGCATCGGAAACGCGTTCATCATATCTGAGCATGACGTGAGAAGAGCCTTCAAGAGAGTGAACACCAGGAAAGCAGCAGGACCAGATGGCATCTCAGGTCGAGTCCTCAGAGCCTGCGCAGACCAGCTTGCACCTGTGTTCACAGAGATATTTAACATCTCTTTATCTCGGTCGGTGATCCCCACATGCTTCAAAGAGTCCATCATTGTTCCTGTTCCGAAGAAACCACATCCTGCCTCCCTAAATGACTATAGACCTGTAGCCCTCACATCAGTGGTGATGAAGTGCTTTGAACGGCTGGTCAGAGACTTCATCATCTCCTCACTACCAGATACACTGGACCCACTACAGTTCGCATACCGGTCAAACCGCTCTACAGATGATGCGCTATCGCTCATCTTCTTCATACACCTCTCACACACTTGGACAATAGAAGGGGGAATTATGTTAAAATGCTCTTCATCGACTACAGCTCAGCATTTAATAACATAATTCCCTCCACACTCACCACCAAGCTGGAGCACCTGGGACTCAGCTCATCTCTGTGTCAGTGGATCTCCAACTTTCTAACTGGCAGACCACAGGCAGTAAGGATGGGTTGACATGTCTCAGCCTCCCTCACGCTCAGCACTGGAGCACCACAGGGTTGTGTTCTGAGCCCCCTGCTGTACTCTCTGTACACACATGACTACGTAGCCTCTACTAACTCCACCACCATCATCAAGTTTGCTGATGACACCGTCGTGGTGGGCCTGATCACTGACAATGATGAGACGGCCTACCTGGAGGAGATTGGAAATCTGGAGACCTGGTGCCAGAGGAACAATCTCCTTCTAAACGTCAGCAAGACGAAGGAATTGGTAGTAGACTTTAGCACAAAGCAGGAGAGGAACTACCGGACCCCTGTCATCAACAACAGCCCAGTGGAGAGAGTAGACACCTTCAGATACCTCGGTGTCCACATCAAACAGGACCTGTCATGGTCCTGTCACACCAACAGCGTGGTGAAGAAGGCCCGACAGTGTCTCTACCACCTCAGGTGCTTGAGAGACATTAGGCTGCCCTCCAAGGTGCTCAGGAACTTTTACTCCTGCACCATAGAGAGCATCCTGACGGGAAACATCACGACCTGGTTCAGGAACAGCACCATGCAGGACAGACAAGCTCTACAGAGGGTGGTGCGATCAGCTGAGCGCATCATCCACACCGAGCTCCCTGACCTGCACTCGATCTACAACACGCGGTGCTGGACTAAGGCCAGGAAGATCGTGAAGGACCTCAGCCGCCCCAGCAATGGACTGTTCTCTCTGTTGAGGTCAGGAAAGCGATTCCGCTCCCTGAAGGCCAATACAGAGAGACTGAAGAGGAGCTTCTACCCGCAGGCAATACGGTCTGTCAACCAGCGCACCAAATGTACTGACTGACGCACTTTACACATCCACACTCATGTATCTTGCACTCGCTCTAGACTCTTGGGACAACCATTGCACACTACATTACTATTTATTCTATAAAAAAGCACAAGTCACTTTAAGTTTGGCTTGCTCATCAGGGACAATCTCATTATCTAGACACATTTTTCTTAAACATATATATGTTTCCATAAGTCTTCTTTTCATTTTCTTTTAATTTCTGTGAAGCTGCTTTGAGACAATGACCATTGTTAAAAGCGCTATAGAAATAAAATTGAATTGAATTGAAAGTACAAAACACTTTACTTTACAGCATACTTGCACACCCCCTGGACATCTCTATTTATATCCCATATTCTCTATACTGTACACCTATGTACACCTAGGCTCTCTTATATTCCTTATATTGTATACATATTTTTCTACATTTGCACCCAGGTTTTTCTTATTCTCTTATATTTTCTTAGATTTTTCGTACATTTTTTATTTTCTATATTTTTCTTATTTTTCTTATTGGAAATTGTATATTTTTACTGAACATATATTTTATTATCTTATTCTTAGTTAAATCTATTTCTACTTTCTCTGTTATATTCATTTCTTTATTCTAAGGTCACAGGCAGTCGCCTAAGCATTTCACTGGATATCGTACTGTGTATGACTGTGCATGTGACAAATAAAAATTTGAATTTGAATTTGAATTTGAAAAGACAAAGCCACACCATGGCCAATCCTCCCACCCGGCTATGATAAGGACAGCACCTCTTTCTGCTAGTCATTAACATACAAAAGGCCTTCACACCTCACAGCCATCACCTCTCACTGCTAGCTGTGAGGACTCCTAGAAAGTTTCACCGATTCCCGTATACATCCACATACATGAGGTATCTGGTCGTTTCACAAAATTTCTTTTGCATTCTACCTTTCCAAGCACTCTGCCTCAAACATCTGGCAAACTTAAAGTTTAGCGGGGATTTCCCATACCATAATTATTCGGATACAGCTCTTTTCATGCAGTGTATGATCTGAGGAGGCAAGTAAGTTCTTGGTTTAATCTTTCAGCCTGGCCGTTGGATTGCGGATGATAACCAGATGTGATACTGACATTAATGCTCAATAGTTTACAGAATGAGCCCCAGACTCAGGAGGTAAATTGGGGACCATGGTCAGAGAGAATATCTTCGGGGTGAGAGATATAAAACGCTCAGAAATGTCATCGTCAGCAGCATAACAAGACTTCGCGAGGTGGTGAGAGTGAGCTTGCACTTTGAAGTCTGTGGGTAATTGCTGACACCTGTGCCGGTGATCAGCCACAGGCACGGGGTTGTGGGTAATGGATTTTGCATGAAACTAGTACTCTGGTGATGGCTCCCTCTGGTGGTGATCGGAGGGAGTCACAGAAGCTGAGTTCGTGACATACGGTATATACACAGGATAAATTTATATTCCACTTGATACCATGTCCGGACTGGTTAGATGTGGGAACTCTTGTAGGATTTCACGTATATCTTTAAAGCTATTTCCCCATATCCACTGTGCTCTGTACAGGACTGTATCCTGCATGTATGCCGGCACCTGGCTGAGGGGCTGAGAATTGTGTCTCAGCCATTCTTTTAGTTGTTTGGCACTGTCTTCAGAAATAGTAGAGTCTATAAAAACACACAAATACTGTCAATGATATTTGTGTTTTGTTTTATCAAAACATTTTTCAGTTCAATTATTACCTGGTATGTATGCCCTTTCAGGCCCTTTATCTTCTTGCCTTTGCGGCCTGCTCACAGATCTCAGCTTCTTTCTAATTTTCCTAAGCATCTCTTCTAGAAATCCAGTGGCTGGATGGTGGTTCTGGCCTTGGGTGTACCATATATCCTGGCAAGAAGTGAAATTGTATGTGAATAGAGACTAGGCAGATCTTTTTTCCTTTCCCATTTTCTACTACCTATTTTTTAGTTTGCATCAATTCCTCTATAAAGTTTTTCAAAAAGTACTCACGCAACCACTGCCTGATGTGTCTTTCAAGCATGGAAAAGCCTGAACCAAAGATGAAGCCAAGGCCTTTTTGGTTTCGGAGGTAGGTCTGTAAACATAGGAAAAACAGAATTAGATCATCAAACAAATAGTTTTGCCATACTTGGGAACAGCCTAACCCTAGATGAGTCAAAGACAGCACTGTTGGAAGTCATGGAAGAAGTGGTTTCAAAACCTACACAATTATGTTATAATGAACCTGTGGAAATGTAACAGTTTGCATGGAAAAAAAGACTGAAAAGACATTAAGGTTAATTTTTCTTTTCCACCTCTATTGTTCTGCAAGTTGGCTCTTTTGTCTTTTTTACAGTTAAGGTTTCAATGTCTGTTTTCATTGGGTATTACCAATGAGTCTGATCATTGTAAACCACATAATCCTTCAAAGATCATTACATTTATCAAACATGTTTAAGCAAATTATGACATTGCTGATCTGGATCTTTGAGAGACGTATGAGTCTTTCACCTCCACATGCAACAGCTGTGAGTAAACAATATGACTACTGAAAACTTTGTTTTGTTTTTATTTTCCATTCATTCTGGATCCACTCTGACTTGGATCTTTATTTATTATTATTTTTTGCCCCTGATTTTCTCCCTAATTTAGTGGTATCCAATTCCTCCTCCCTGCACATTAGGCTAATACTACTACTCAGTTGGGAGGGCCGAAGACTATCACGTGTTTCCTCCGAACCACGTCACGCATTGTTGGGGGCGGCGTAAGAGCCGTGATTAAGTACCTCTCATCCCTCCCATGTGAGAGAGCTCGGCCAATCAGCTCTCTCTAGGCCTCCGGCTGCGAGAGGTTACAGCATCACTCGGGAATCAAACTCGCGATCTCCGGATGATAGGGCGAGCACTTTACCACTGCGCCACACGGAGGCCCTATGACTTCCGATTTGTATCAGCATGCATTTGTAAGTGTGGTGGTCTGTTTATAAAAACAAATCTATTTTTAAGTACCTTTCTTCAAACTTCTCCATGATGTATGACACCAAAATTCGAGCCAGGCAATGTCTCTGCTTGACTTTAATCATACTATCCTCATTAAAGGCTTTCAAGAATTGCCCTGCCATCATTTGAGGCTGTGAGAATCTGGTGGACATCCTGCAAAATAATACATAATTTCCATGAAAGCTCTCAGTGTAGCCAAGAATGGCATTCAAGCCCAGATTGTCTCCCACCACCTGGACAACTGTGAACTTAACAACAGTGATGCCATCCCTCTCAAGACACTTGATCTCTTCAACAATAGAGCACAGCACTGCATCAAGACCATAAGTCTTTGCATCAACTGATTTGTAAACTGCTAGAAGAAAATGTGACCGCAAACTTGATAGCAGGTCTGTTGGCAAGCTCTTCATGATGAAATATATAAATCCTAACTTGTGAATCCCAGTCTTCGATCCAAGGGGATTGACAGTTTCACAGTCATCACTGTACAGCAGTAGCGGAACTGAAACCTCTTTCAAGAATAGTGGATGTGTTTTACAAAACTCCCCATCAAAAACATCCTGAAGTGCATCACCCTCTCTCTGCTGCCATTCCATAATGGCCTTCAAAGTATCAGGAATTTCAAGTAGCTTGACCAAAAGGCACTGTAGCGGAATACGCTGATAGGAATCAGGAACTGCAACTTGTCGGACAGTGCTAGTGGTGGAATCTCATTGCTGTACATAGGAAACCCCAGGCAAAACCTCCTCAACTGGCTGAATAATGTTTCCTGATTTAGCAAAATACTGCATATGTTTATAGTTTGTTTCCAGATCTCTGAAAGGCTCAGTTGCAACAGAGAACTGCAGCATGAGCTCTTCTACTTTTGGGTTTTGAGACCAAACTGACTTAATAAAGACATAGTCTGTGACTGTAGTCTGCTTACAATATCGCAGATTAAACTAGAAGTCTGTTGTACTACACAGTACAATAAATGTTACATATAGTGATAATTTTTCAGTCATATGTGACTTAGGTGAGTGAACATGTGCATACAGACCTTGTATTTATCGTTATCTTCCCTTAAATGCACAAGGAGGATGAACTGTCATCAGCATTGTGGGAGCTCAAAAGAGAAGACACGAAGCTGATACAGCCGCTGTGAATACACCAGTGAACTTTGGGGGAGGGGCGGTATTGTGTGTGATGTTACCTGTCACTAGCTAACCCAACTTCAACCCAGCAGCTGGGTTACCCAAAAAGTACCCAATTCTCTGTAATAAATAACCCAGAAAAATGACCCAACAGAGGCAACCCAGTGTTTGGGTAGAAAAAATAACCCAGCATTTTTTAGTATGTATGACAATGCACTTGTAAAAACTCCAACTAGATAAATGTTAAATAAATTGCTGGCCCAATATCTTACAGTGGTATTTGTTGAGACAACGGGTAACGTTGTTTTCTGGAAAACGTTGAAGACATAGACTGGATAAACTAAAAAAATGAAGTTTGGCCAAACAAAATATTTTTAGTTGACACAACATGTACCCAGTTCAATATCTTAAGATGACTCAACATGTAATTCAAATATTTAAATCAGCTCAAGTAGTACTGGTTGTGGGCTCAATTAATTATATTTTATTGGGGTTGACTTAGCCCAACTTTTCATCTACTCAAAAAGGTAAGTTGTCTCCCATTTTAACCCATTATTGTAGTTGGTTCAAGTGGTTGTTTTTCTATAAAACAAGTTGGCCTAACAATACCCCAACAATTACAACATAAACATTACTTAAAAAAAAAAAAAAATTCTGATGATCTGCATAACAACAAGAAAATACATCTTCTGTTTTGCTTAAAGATCAATTAAATTCCTGGATAACACCAGATGCCTATCAGTATCAGATTATTTTATATTACAGCATCATAACCATTTTTAAAAACTAGCAAAGATGAACAGTTCCCTTTCAAAAGCTACACTCAATGCTGCGTGAAAACGCTATGGGAACATCTCTTTGTTGCCCGGTTGTGAAGCCTGTGCATGTCAAACCCGCCGAATACCTTCGGCTTATAACCTGTGCCAGGCATGACGTCACCGAATAAGGTGCACCTGCAGGTTATAAATAGGAGTGAACCGGAAACATCCTCAGATCTTTTTGTCTTCAGGACCGACTTTGTGTTTGCGTGTGTGTGTGCAACAGAATCACGGTAGGAAAGAAAAACTTTACTTACCGATAATGGAAAGCTATTAAGGCACTTCGCGCGCGGCTCGCTTTCTTTAAAGAGAAACCGCGAGCCGCGGCGCATTCCTGGGGCTCGCGTGCGTATGAGACGGGATTTCCACCTTTCTCTCCCGCTCTAGCCGGATCAGGAAGTGTCTAGCGTCCGCTCCTTATGAGCAGACGGAAGAGATTAAACACTTGCTGGAAGGACATAGCGCGCCGATCTGGCAGACGCGCATGAGACGGGGCGTCCCCCTTTCTCTCGCGCTCTTGCCGGATCAGGAAGTGTCTAGCGTCCACTTCTTATGAGCAGACGGAAGAGATTAAACACTTGCTTCCATGGACATAGCGCGCCGATCTGGCAGACGCGCATGAGACGGGACGTCCCCCTTTCTCTTGCGCTCTTGCCGGATCAGG
>JAAGKR010005673.1:0-48924 GCA_011419295.1 Clarias macrocephalus
TAGGCATTATAAAACTATGTGGACTTAAATTATACTTCAGGAAAAGCCTGAAGTGTGGTATTACACATTTCACCTGTTGTTTAACACCAACGTGTTTTTAAAGGAAAAGTCATCTTGTGAAAATTTTATATTAGTCAGTTTAATGCACATTATTCCAAGCCTATAATAGATGCACTTGTAAATGTACAGTACATTTTCTCTACAGTCAGTTCGCTCATACCCTGTAATTTGTCCATTTAGTCCATTTAGGTCACATATCAGAGTCCAGTTTTTGCATACAGCTAAAACCAAGCTGCGGCATAATAACTTTTTATCCAAACATTTGATCCAAAATACGTTGATTGCAATCCCAAGCATTATATAAAACAATTATAATTATGATTTTTTTCTTTTGTCCGCTTTTGTGTACTTACAGGTATCACACCATTTACAGCTATACAGAAGAAATGAGATTTCATATAAAGTGGAAGTGCACTTTGCTGTTCAGTAGATATTTACTGACTGACATGAGTGGTTTGGATTCATATGCATTAGACGTGGGGAGAAATCAATTCAGTTATGCATCATGTTTCTTTTGTATGCCATACTGACTCCGAAAATGATTTTTAAAAATTCATTTAAAATTTACATATGTTTGAGTTTGGTGGTTTGGTGGTAAAATATTGTAGTTAATCTATAATCCTGCAGACACTAAATTTTTCACACTTTGACAGGCAGCACAGCATCCTGTGTGGTAGGACCAAATTATTTCCTAAGTTGGTTTAGAATCGTAACAAAATCTGAAAGAAAAGAAATATTGAATCAGGATTTTAATAAAATTGTGATACTTAAAGAATCACAATACAAATTGAATTGGCACCTACTGTAGGTATCATGATAATATTGTATCGTGTGGTTCCTGGTGGTTTCCATCCCTAATTTGCATATTACAGTATATTTCTGGCAACATCCGCCTCCAAAGGTTTTGCTTTTAACCCAAATAATGGGAAAACAAGCGAATGATTTCACCAATTTTTGGCATAAGATTAGGCAGACTTTTCTCAGAGAATGAGGATATGACTAGAAACAGTAAAAAAAGATATATATAAATATAGTAATGTAACATACCATATTGTTCATGTGGTACAGTAATGATTTGTGCCTTGTGTCCTTACAGAGCTGAGGAATTGGATATTTGCATCTGTCTTGTCAATTATACAGTCTGTATGTCCAGTGTAGCAGAACTGTAAGGACTACTGTTTGGTGAGGTCACAGTAATGCAGAACTGCGTTAAGTCAACCGAGTGGATATTTTATAAGAGTAAATTGTAGTGGATCTCTTAAAGTTTATGCATCACAGTAATTGAACAGAAAACGCACCTAGGCTTAGAAAATGCCAAAGGGCTGTGGCCTTGCTTCATAAAAAGTAGACAAATGGGTATACCTATTCATATTCAACGTCTGAAAGACAATACACTAGAGGCACATTTGGACAGGGTTTATAAATATTTGATTGGAGATTTATGCACCGTTGAGCATTATTATTCCACTGCATAGTAGCCTTTTATTCAAAAGCTATTAACTCAGTGTTTTTACATTGAGCCTAATGGGCTGACATATTTGCACACATTTTCCGAAAAAAATTTTTACGTTCATATGAAAATTCGCATTGACTGTTTTCAAATGTGACCCATTTAGTTCAACTTCTTTCTTTTTTTTTCCCCGCTTGCTAGCGTGAGTCTGATTCACAACATTTCCATATCAATAGGCATCTAAACAAAAACCTTGCCTGTTGTCGGTGGTGTTTTTCACTCTGTTCCTGGCCACTAGCCTTTCCTCTAATGGCTCTGTGCCCTTTATTTGAGAGCAAAATGGGTGTCAAGGGAAGGACTGTTAGTGAGCCAAAGATGACTGCTAAGTGGAGGGCACTCTAAGGCATTTCGTCAAGCACACCGTTAGCCATGCTTTTTGGGGAAATATCAAAATTGCTATAAATATTGCATGATCTTTTGTTCAGTGCCTTCTTTCAGTTTTAGCTGAATTTGATGGCTCACTCTCTGCCCTCCCTACCTCGCCTCCTAGTATTATCGCAAAACACAGAGCAATGCAGAAATGGATGTATGCTGTCAAGTGAAACAATGACTGAAACACCTGTTCGTCTAACTCTCCCGTCCTGCAGGAATGATTCAATATAGAAAAAGAAATGTTTACCGTTTTCACTGTTTACCAACCCGTGAAACATTACTCATGTATAATCATTACATTCATACCCTGCATTTTCAACTGGAATGAAGATACTTGATATTCCTGACTGATACGTCTCCGTTACAATAATATATCATTTTATCACTACCTCCTTATAATGAAGTCTTGATAAAAGTGTATTCCTGCCTTCAAGTGATGACAAACAAAGTGGCTCTGTGTCGTGCATTTTACCCCAGAAGTAGTTCTCTGTCATGGTACTCAAATTCGTGGCCTAATTTATATGTCCTGTAAATGTGGAGAAAATGTAAATAGAGGAATATGGAAAATGGAACACAGCATCCTGCACGTGCATCCTGTACTATAGAAGCTTGAGTTACTCTTCTAAACCGACAGCATTACAAGACATTTCTTCTTATAATTGAGCACTTGTTTGTTTATGGCTAACATAAATATTTAATTTCTTAATGCAGGCAATGAGGAAGTCATTAAGAGCGCTCAAAGGAATTGTCAGTTTCGGCATTCCCAAGTCAGTTAAGGCTGACTGAGTTAGAAGCACCATGATCAGCATCGGCAAGAGATCAAGCTAACAAACTATGTCTGCCCAAATGAGTCAGTGACATACTTAGGAGACCATGAAAAGATTCTCAGGGTTGACAGACATTGTTAGGATCCATAAAAACGGAGCCAAGCAGGCAGTAAACACAATATGTCAACCAGTTTCCATTGATTAACATTGTTTCTGTCAACACAGCAGTTCCTCTGCAATCTAATACATGATGCCGTTTTGCACACACCTACACACCTGTTTATTTTATAAAGAACAGTTGAAATGTTGCACCTTGCCTGTTCAAGTCCGTCTTTCTCATTTATAGACAAAATCTTGATACACACACAAAAATCTTGATACACACACACACACACACACACACACACACACACACACACACACACACACACACACACACACACACACACACACACAAAATAACCACCCAGATTTACCTACTTAAATAGCTAAGAGCTTTCCATTGGATAATTATTGCAGTGATTAATGTTTTAGGTTGCAGCACTATTTTTTTTGACTATAAATGATGCAGTGAGTATTTTCTCTTTTCTTAAACAACCGTGTCAGAAGACATATCCTGTGTTTCTGACAAACGGTTAAAACATTGCTCTGCATCAAGCAAAGAAAACAGTTAAGGAGACTACTGAAATTACTTGGGTTTAATTAATCCAATTAATCCTGAAATTAATTGGGTTTAGATTAAGCATAAATAAAACCTGGTGGACCATCATCTTTGAGGATGAAATGTGGTTGGTAAAAAAAAAAAATGTAATGATCATGATTAGAGATAACATGTCATGTGACTTACATGTTTGGTGAAATAATATAAAAACAGTAAAACAACAGCTGTGTTGATTAGTGAAAGTATGAGCAGTCTGACTCTTCCTTCATCAATACAAAATCTTGGAGAGAAATTGATGCGACTCTGCATGAAAATGAATGCTTTGATATTGCATAAGCTTATCGAAATGATGTCACTGCATATGCGGGCCGTAATCAAAGCAAAAGGTGGTCCAATGAAATATTACAGTGTGTGCCTGTAGTTTTTTTGAAAAGCAGTTTATTTTGAAAGCAGTAATCTAGGGATGTAAGAGCAATCTAAAATGTAAAAAAAAAAAAAAAGGCCACTTTTAAGATGGTCATTGTCACAAAGCAACTTTACAGAATGAACAAAATATGGTAATATATTAGTGTATATATAAAGTATAATTTGCAGTCCGTTCTTGATGAGCAAGCCGGGGGCGACCGCGGGCAGGAAAAAACTCACTGACGATAGAACGAAACCTTGAGAGGAACCAGATTCAACAGGAAATCCATCCTCATTTGGGTAATAATGTGTTCGTTCTATTTTTCTGGCAGTAATATTCTTAAACATCTTTACTTATAGAAAACATAAATATATGGCATAGAGATATGATTCTGTATGATAACTAATGCATTGAAGCTTTCTGTTAATAGCTATATATTTAGGATTGATGTCAGAATTCTCAGGTGACTGTACTTTGAAACGGGCAGCACTTTCTCAGCATGGGAGACTATTTAGAGCAGAGGACGTTGTGAGTTCTGGTTTCTCTGTAATATGACAAGCTATAACAACTCTATAAGCTGTAAGTTCTATTCAACTTCAAGAGCATTAAAATAGAGACTAGTGAGGAAACGACTGTTAATAACTGCTTTCTTCTCCCATTCTGGTGGACATATGTGTAACTGTAAACTGTTAAAAAGTGTGAAATGCTGTTGACAAATCAAAATGGTATGAGTGAAAGAGCCTACTTCAGACTGTGCTAAAAATATTCCACAGCACCCTGGAACGGACTATTTTTATATAACCACATGGTCTGTTGTGAATTATTCCTTACTAAGGTTAATTTCTAAACTTGCCTTGATGTCTCCCTGAAAAACATCATACTGAGCAAGCCGGCAGTTTAACAGACTCAGCAGTTGGTGCAGTCAGTCTTCATAAGGATATCTAAAAACCTTGATATATTTATGGTAGTCATATGCGTTTTCACATTGTTACATGGACAGAAGTGAAATCAGTTGAATTTGGGATTAGATACGTTTTCTGTAAATGTCAGCAGTGCTCCTGCTCATCCTAATCACACTTTGTGCAGACAATGGTGGACAAATGATTATATTACCTGATCAAACATGAATAAAGAAGTCAACAGAACTGAGTGCATTAATCAGTGTGGACAGAGATCAGCTGAGTGAGGGGACGATGATGAGGCTTAAATGCGGCGAGCGACTGTTATCTCAGGTGATGAGCCAGAGACTGATGTGGATGATGGAGATCAGAGGTCCTCACTCTTATTCGTGAGGGACCAGTGTGGCTGCAGGCTTTCATCTCGGACAAATAGAAGACGCACTCGATATTTGATTGGAGATCAAAGATGAACTGATTAAACAAGTGTAAGAGGTGTGACTCCTGTATGGCTGGAATGTACGCCTTCAGCCTTACTGTCCTTTGCAGATAAGACTGAAGATCTCTTATGTAGATAATCAAAGTGAAAACTCATTTCCCACTGTAACCTAACCTTCTTTACAGTTTGCCAGTAATTTTGTTTTATTCCCCTTTTGCATTTGTTTTTGACTTTTAAATGCAAGATAAGAGCAAGTATGATGCCAATTTAAGTTCAGTAAAGCCTGTTGTTGTTCTTTCAGTTGTGTACATTAAGGGTCACCTCAGTGGATCATCTTATTTATGTACAGTATATGTTTGATTTGGTACAGGTTTTTACCTTGCATGCCCTTCCTGTAACAACCATCACCATTGGCTGGCTTGTGGCCCGGTCCGGGAAAGTCTGTCATTTATATGTATGTGTGTGTATCTGTGTGTGTGGTGGCCAAATATATTAAAATGACATATGTATTAGTTCTCCTCATGCACAGAACAGGTGATTTCACTAATTAGCTCTATCCCACCTGGCTTAGGATTTGTGCGAATGAACTAAAAATATTGATGAAAACTGGCTATGTGACGAAGCTCTTCATCTCCTAGAGCCATGTCCTGTTTCATCTCCAAGCCTAAACCCAGTAGAACACTACTGGACCATGGTGAAGAAGGAAGTAGAACCCTTTTGTACATGGAACCAATCAAGTAGGCATGGATCGAGCAAGTAACACCAAAATACTGTAGACGTCTTTGGACACCACTACTTAAAGTACTGTGCACAGGACTTGAGCCTCTCCCCTATTTTCTCTCATTTTCAGTCCAGGCCCTGTACCTGAAGAGTTTCAAAGGAATGCTACAGTATATTTGCCAGAGAGTGACCTCTGACTCATTAATGCATTAAAAAAAAAACATCTAACTAGTGGGAAACAGGTGCAGATGGTGACAGAGGATCAAGCCGGTGATTAGTGTAGGTTGGAATAGACGAAAGGGGAAATGAGGTTGCACATGTTACATAAACAACCAGTTTTTAAATGGTGTCTTATTCATTCATTTATCTTCTATACCATTTATCCTGTACAGGGTCATGGGGGATCTCAGGAGACTTAGGGAGCGATGCGGGGTAAAGTAGACACTGGACAGGATGTCATTCCATCCCAGGGTGCACACACACACACACACACACACACACATGCACACACGCACACACACACACGCACACACACACACACACACACACACTAGGGTAATTTGGGAGCGCCAGTTAACTTAACATGTGTGTCTTTGAACTGTGGGAGGAAACCGGAGTACCCAGAGGAACCCACCAAGCACAGGGAGAACATGCAAACTCCATGCACACAGACTCCGAGGCAGGAATCGAACCCTCAACCCTGGAGGTGCCAGGCCACAGTGCTAACCACTAAACCACTGTGCCGCAACCATCTCTTTAATTTTACTTAAATAAATATGAAGAAATAAAGGGTGGCTCAAGACTTTTCACAGTTCTGTATATAGATAGTAAAAACTGTCAAAATATTTTCCAAGACACCACACAAATGCTACCACTCTCATCACATCACTATACAAAGTCATGTTTCCCTTTGTGCATTTCGTAGCCTTATTATTTTGATGGATTTCATGGTACTCATCTCTGCTTTGTTTATTGAACACTCTATCTTCTTACCTTGCCTTAGTTGGCTGTAAATTTTGATGGCTATACCTGCCCTGACTTCAATTCCGGTGCACTATTTGGAGTTGTAAATGCCTTGAGATTGTATCACATTGACTCTTTGTTACAGCAGAATTTATGTGCTGCGCAACAATAATGTTTTTTTTCTTCTTCCTGTTGGTATGTGCTCCTTAAAGTGTTCTTAAGATCAATCATAGAATTTTTCTTGTACATTTTATGTGGGTCATTGCATTTGCTTATTTTACCGCATGATAATAGCAGAGGCTTTGTGTCATTACAGAATGACTATACTCCAAAGATCTACAGAATGCAGATGCATGGACTTGGATACTTGACACTCTTCTGCACTATGATTCATATGACAGTTTCAAAGCTTTTAGCAAATGATTTATTGAATGACTAATGTAATGGCTATAGGAAATGTGAAAATCTGACAGTCTGTTAAAATGGTGCACTGAATTTATTTGAGTTTATATTCATTTCTGCGTACAGTAGGATTTGGAAATGTATAATAGTAGCAGATTTTCATCTTTTAGTTTACTTGGTTTGGGCAATATTTGTGTTATTGCAGTATGATTTAAATAATCATTCATTAATAAACCATTGCTTTTTAGCAAGACGCTATTTTTATACAAAGTACCCCTTCCCATCTGAAAATAAATCAGGAAACTCAACAGCAATTGCCTGTTATCAGCTAATAAAGTGCTGTTGTTTCGCTGCCTAACAAGCTTTTCAACATTTGTAATAAGCAACTGTATTAATAGAGATGTAGTCCGCTGCATCAATGGAAATGTATCCAGCGCCGTTGTTTAAAGCAGATCCATTTGTTCTTTATCAATCTGATCACAAAGGACGACCTGTTTAATTAATCTGTCATTTATCTAATTTTCTAATCAAATTGCAACACAGCAAGGTCCATCTGCGCTGACAAGAAAGAAGCTATGAGAGCCAAAGCAGATGCTCAGTAGTATCAGTGAGGGTAAATTAAATTTAGCCCTCTAAGTGAAGGCAAATTGAGATCCGAGTTTCACTGATTAATCTGTCGGTCATGCGTTATGCCACTCATCACTAATATGATGAAAAGAAATCTTGTATCTTTCACATCCTATTGGTAGAGCTTGATGCAGTAAAAGACGACAAAGTATTGCCAATTTATTTATTTATTTATATTTTTTTGAAGAGGAGAGAATGGGAAAATGCTTTGTTAATTTTGTTAACAATGACATTCCTGTTAACATCTTCAATTTATCAGCTTTAAACCATGTTCCTATTCACACTCCTGATCTGTTTGATTTTTCAAAGAATGTACTGATGAACAAAGTCTTTTTTCTTTTCTTTCAAGCTGGAGGACTTTTGGAATAACCGCTAAGGAATAAAAAAAAAAGCATGTATTATTAAGGAAATTTTATCATTTTCCTTTGACAGCATGTGCGAAAAATCTGTTGCTCTTATGCGACAGCAATAATATAATATAATAAAATATAATATCTTCTTCTACAATCTAAAATTCTTCTTTAATCATATTCTGCATTCAAATGTCCACGAAACACGTTAGTTCATTTATCACGTATGCTACAGCAGCTATAAACAGTCCTTCCCTCCCTAGCCATTTAGTGTAAAGGTTGCTAGTCTTTACACAGTGCTGACACCTGATACTACTTTCCTAGATGTTAAATAAACTCCTCTTTTCTGAATGCTGCTTTGTTTATTAAATAAGAAATTAGTTCAAGTAATTGCCGTCATAGAATATATGTAGCATTGTTTCTATATCTATAGTAAATTGTTACTATAGAAATCATTCTAATGGGTGCAAAAAAACAAGCAGCTCCATGCTGTTACACAAAATGAAACACCCTCTGACCAATCTGTCCTGTCTAAAGGTCAACAGTGAGCCTAGCAGATGACTAACATTATTAGAATACATAACAGTATTATTAACTTTATTCTATTGAACAATACAGAGTACACAGGCAACTCTTCAATATATGCCCACTTAAATCTCTTGATTCTGTTATTTAGGGCGAGGTATTACTTACCATAATTAAAGTTAGATAGGTATGTCTCTTTGTTAAAGTGTCATTGTTCATACAGTATAGTTATTGTGTTGTTTCTGTCTTTTACCGATGTAGAATGAACCACGTTACTATTCTTCAGTGGATAATCATTCATTCATTCATTCATTTATTCATGTCATGCCTTAACTTAATTTTAAGAAGTCTGAGTTGATCAAGCAACCAGCACCATTTTCTCGACTACAAAATCCTTTAGACTTTTAAACAAGACTAGATAAACCATGTTCTTCAATCAGAAAAAGCATGTTTGGTTAGGCTAATTCAAACGGTTCAACTCAAATATAGCTTTGTACAACAAATAAATGCAAATAAGATTGACAAGCAAGTTTTACCTAATCTCCTTATAAAGGTAAATCAGCTTAATCGAATACAGGAAAATATTTGTACTTCAGAGGGCAGATCAACTTACACACACATACACAAATATGCAATTACTTTTCTGAAATGTATCATTAAACACGATGACATTGCGATCGGTTTGGAAATGCAACAAGAGGCAGGTTAAGACATTTGCAAATATACAGTGGATTAGTGTATCGGAAACGAAACCTTTTTATTACTGTGGTTTTCATTGCAGGAGTTTAACCTCAAAATTAGATGCCTGATGCAAAAACTTTAGGATGGTGTATAAATGAATCAATTAGCAGGTAACTAGTCACAGTCTCATGAAAATTTTGCAGAATAAACAAAGGAAAAACTACAGTTCATTTATTTCCCCGAGCTTTATTAAAACTGATTCTCTCTGCACTTTTTCTGCCACATCTTTATTATCATATTGCCTTGGCTTATATTTCTTTCTTTTTTTTTTTTATCATTGTTTTAACTATCTGTGTATCTCGCATGCTTTTAGGCTTGGAGAAGGTGGGTAGGGACTCCAGCTTCGAGCAGGAAGGGAAAGTGCAGTTTGTGATGGATGCGGTTTATGCCATGGCTCACGCTCTTCATCGCATGCACCGGGACCTATGCTCCGGAAGCCCAGGACTCTGCTCTCGCATGAGCAACATTGATGGCAAGGAGTTGCTGGGTTACATCCGCAATGTCAGCTTTAATGGTGAGTTTCTTACTTTTCAACTGTCCTGCTAAACCTTTTCCCTACATCTTGTGGTGAGAAAGGAGATTATATACTGTATTTGAACAAAGAAAAAAGGAAGAAGAAGAAAAAAAAAACTTTCATTACAGTTCCATTCATTTGCACTGAATTTCATTGACTTTTTAGTGGTTGATTCGTCTCTAATGGTTATCAACAAATTCTAATTAGCCGAAATAGCTTTCTTTTTGCTCTCTATAGGACTGAATTGTGCATATGTTTGTAATGACTTAATTTCCTTGCAGTCATCATTGCTCCATTTCATCTTCCTTCACTGTGGATCATTTTTAAATGACTGCAAAACAGGGCCTTGCTCTTTTTTCTTCTTTCCCCCTATTCATTTCCTCCTTCATATTTGCAGATTTTTTAGCTCTGCCTGCTTATTTTCTTCATCTGTTTCATTCATGTGTATTCTGTGGACTTCTCACATCCTCGAAACATTCATTTACAACATTCTCATCGATTCGTTCTTGCACTACTTAAAAGATATGCATCTGCAAAGTTTTTAAGATGTAATTTCTAACAAGGTTTTGACTAATATACTTGAAGTGACTTCGCTTAGGGAGCACTCAGACCGGCTCCTTTAACTATACAGTTTTCTTCATTTCCTTGATATATTCTAGTTCTATTGTGTTTACTCTGTAATGCAATTTTAATATTTATGTTGATATGCCGTGTCTATATGATATTCATGAAATCGCGTTTCTTAGAGGTTGTTTTTCCATTCTTAATATGGCCTGGATATTTATATTTAATTCATTATTTAGACTGGTTATGAGTAGCTGCTGGCAGGAGACAGAGTGACAGCACACTTTGATTTTTATCTACTTTGGTAGCTCCAGCATTCAGTTATTAGTTATGAGTTAACTGTAATTTGACATTGTCTGTTCATTAGTGCAGCAACACTGACTAAGTACTGTATATGTAACATACAGTAGCACTTGGCATTGCTTGTCAAACTAGGACATCTTTTATAAGTGAATGAGCATGGCGGTTTCCAGATACCAGTATCTGAATCAATTCATGCCTAATTTTTATTTTAGTTTATCATCATCATCATCATCATCATCATCATCATCATCATCATCATCAATGTGTTTTGTGCCTTAAGAGCATTTGATTTTAAATTTCCACAAATTCAAGGCATTTACATTTTTAACTTTGTTACATTGTTTGCTGGAAAAATTTATATACAGTAATTATACATTAATTAACAGTAAGTACACATTGTTTTAGCACATGTTTTAATGGTTATTATGAACTTGTTAAAGTGAACTTGTTAAGGTTCACTTTCCATTCATTTTAGATACGAGATGGTTCTTCAGTGTGTGTGTATTTGTGTACAAACAGATATACCGGAAACAAAACAAAAATTCCCTGCTTCTTCATTTTTTTTTTATTTTGATAGTGGCCAGGGTTTAAAGAAGAAAATTACATTTTTCCCCTACTGTGACCTTATATAAGAAGATCCCCTCCCCTGACTTTTTGTTCAGCCCTGCTCTTCTGCTAATTAGTGGCTAATTTACATACATAGACACTGAACCTGTTCTGAGGAGTGAAATAAAATTAGGTTAAGGTATGAAAAATGCATTGACTGATGGGTATTTAAGCTGTAGCATTAATACACCCATTCCGCTAGCCAGATTTGCTACCGAATCTTCACAGCCTCCTTAACTGTTCCTCAGCATTCGGCAGCCAGAAATCCTAGTATTAAATGTGGATGGAAGTAATGACAACAAAAGTTTAACAAAGTAAAACTGAAAGATAAAGTATATTACATGTTAAATTGTATCGATTCACAATACAAAATTTTTATCTAAAATGTCTGTGGTTTGATATTTCTTTTAATTTCATAATGACAAATTTACCTTATAATTTTTATTCCTTAAATATTTGTGGTTTGGTGATTTCATTTATTAAAACATGAAAAACATAAGTAAAAATTCTTTCATAAACTTTTATCATTATAATACTTACACATCAAGTTTCAACAAATTATATTTACAATAAAGGCACATTATATTTTCAATTTAACAATAAGAAACTAAATGTTAATCATAAAAATACAGTCACTGGCAAGGATGCCAAATGCATCCTTGATAACGCATCTCCGCCTCGATATTCTGTACTTGGTCACAAGCTCTTCATCGGTAAGTCCACGTCTACTGTAGGGCATCATCAAATAAGTCCTTAAGGTGACATCGTCATCACCGAGGATGAAATAAGGCATGGGCTTGTCATTATTGGTCATGGGTTCTGTTGAAGGAAGGTTGATGGTATCATATTCTACGCACTCCTTCAGCTCACTGGCATTAAAAAGCTGGGCATCTGACATACTGTATGTCCCTGTCCTTCAAGCCGTTAATGTGACGATGTGAGGTTGTTATCATAGTTTTAACACCTTGGTAATAGTTTGTAATGGTCGTTGTAATTTTGCTTCATGATCAATAAATCATAACATTATTAAAAACCCTAAAGGCTCGCTAACCTTATCGTGTCTCTAACATTGCCTTGTGTCAAAATTAGCTGTAGAATCGTTTTCATGTCCTTACGAATTCTGGTAAATTGTTTACGCCTCAATGTGGGGTCAATACACTTAAAAATTTCCTGAGAGGTACATAACACAACAACTTTGGATTTCAAATCGGGAGACATGGGAGAGAGTGGAATGGGGGTATAACAGATACACATTGGTGGGGATGATGAGACTTATATATGGGACCTTTTAAAGATCTGTTTAAAGACTTCTTACTTTTTAACAGCATTATAAAAATGTATAACCATTACAGCATAGCCAGGAATTAATTTTGGTCTGGTGGATAATACACTAACTAAAATTATCATGTGATCTGTAAAAAATTTAATTGCAAAGTCTGGCATGCTCTTGCATTTTGGGTGGATGCCAGAAAGCAAGAGCAGTGATTTGACAGATTTGCTATTAAATAGTTTAAAATATGATCTAGAGTCAAGCAATCTTTCCATAATAATAGCATTACCAGGACACTGACAATTATTAAAATAATGATGGGGGAAACAAGAAGAACCAAACAAAAGGGGGAAACAAAATCCTCCTTTCTGTACGGTTCACATATGTGATCCATCAATGACCTTAAGATTAAGCTCTTGAATGAAATTAATGTTTATTCACTGAAAATAATTTTAAGAAATTAAAATTCGCAGAAACATGCGAAGAAACATGCGAAAGGCTTTCCTCATCTGCTGCTTATGTTTTGCACTGCTATGTAAGAGCAAATTGGACCATCTCAAATTCATTATGCCTTCCCCCCTATTCCTCACACTTAACATCATCGGAGAGTAAGATTAGAATGCCTATCTCACCTTGGAAGGTGTGAGAGCAAAATGGGAAGTAGAATTCTGCAGGCTTTTCAAAGCAGTACCTGATTGCATTGCTCAGCCTAAGAAATATGAAAATGCAATTTGAAAGGTTTGCAGCAGTGAGAAAAAAAAAGATAAATTCATCAAGGACTGATATGACCATAGGGCTAACGCTGCAAACTGTGTTCCGAAACATCTCAGTACATCTTTGATGTTTGGGCCCAGTGTTGAAGTCTGCTCGATATTACTTCACAGTGGTATTATATAGTCAAGATTAATGTGTACATAAGACACTGTCAACATCTCATGAAATATATCAAAGGACAGTACTTTGGTTTTTGATCATACTTTTTGTTCTGCCCCACTGCACAGTAGTACTGTATGTTTGAGGCTTTGCAACAACAGGGTTTAACTTTTCAATGTTCTCTATGATAGTGGGAAACGAGGACAGTGAAATCAAACAACTAATAAATGCAGCCAGAACAGCACCAAAGCCACAGCTTCTGACTCGATGTCTCTGAAAACTACAGCTGCCTGTGGGCAACTGTCAACTCATATGCAATCTCTACTACCTTCATACATACATATATGTTTATATGTGGGTTGAGCTGCTGAAAAAAGAGAATTACTCTAAACAGCAGTCTCACTTTATTATAGCGCTTGAGCTATACTAATTCCTGCGTTATGCCATATGCTATCAGGAGGATCCCTTACATAGGTGAGTTAAATGGACATAAATTGTTTATGATAAATATAATCAAATAAAAAGGATGTATCATTATAGCTTGGTTAAATAAAATGTTGAAAGCCAAATGATCTACTTACTTGTCAGCATGGCATAAAGATCCCTTAAAGGATATCTTACATACAATAGTATAGACATGGCCAAGTTTTGAGAATGACACAAATATTCATTTTCACAAAGTCTGATGCTTCAGTGATTTTAGTCCTTTTTGTCAGATGTTACTATGGTATAGTAAAGTATAATTACAAGCATCTCAAAAGTGTCAAAAGCTTTTATTTACAATTACATCAAGTTAAGTTTTTCATTAAGAGTCAGTATTTTTAGTCAGGATTTTCAGTGTTGACCCCTCTTTTTTAAAACCTCAGCAATTTGCCCTGGCATGCTGTCAGTCAACATGCCAAAGCCACATTCTAACTGGCGAAAGCCCATTCTTGCATAACCAATGCTTGGTTTGTCCACCCACCTCTTCAGGATTTGACCACAAGTTCTCAATGATTCAGGTCTGGGGAGTTTCCTGGCCATGGACCCAAAAATATTGACGTTTTGTTTCACGGGCCAATTATTTACTGTACAGTATCACTTTTGCTTTATGGTATGGTGCTCCATTATTATGGTAAAGGCATTGGTCATCACCAAACTGTTCTTGGATGGCTGGGAGAAATTGCTCTGAGAGGATGTTTCTGTACCTTTTGGCTGTGTTCTTAGCCAAAATTGTGAGTGAGCCCACTCCCTTGGCTGAGAAGCAACCCCACACATGAATGGTCTCAGGACGCTTTACTGTTCGCATGATGCAGGACTGATGGTACAGTAGCACTCACCTGTTCTTCTCTGGACAAGCTTCTTTTCCGGATGGTCCAAACCATTGGAAAAGGGATTTATCAGAGAAAATAACTCTACCCCAATCCTCAGCAGTCCAATGCCGGTACCTTTTACAGAATATCAGTCTGTCCCTGATGTTTTTCCTGGAGAGAAGTGGCTTCTTTGCTACCCTTTTTTGAAATGTATGAAGGCGAGCTCTGCCATCAGTATAGGGGATCTCTTTATTTAATGATTAAGGACATACAACTTACATGACACCCTCCAGCTGTAACCCCAACCTTGACCCAGAAACATTTCATTCCACTGTCTTCCCCACTATCGATATTCTCTCAGTTACCCACCAGATAAGACATAAGTAATTGATTAAGTAGGTGGAAAATCACTGAATATATTCTACCTAGAGCAAATATCCTCTCTGCTCTTGCAGAATGTGTGTAGGGTGCTGATTAGCTTGAAAAGAAATACATGATCAATACCGGGTGATGCACTCAGTGTAGTAAAGATCTCTGACAGCTAGGTCTCAGCACTAATTAGTCCTGTCTGTCTGTATTTCAGGAAAAGTCATCACTGTCTTGGGCTAATTTAGTGAAATGCACAGAATTAATTAGACAGTTAGTCTCTTCACAACTACTGAGTCTTGTTCACCAAATGTTATGACTCAAGAAGCAATAGTTTACCCCAAATTGTATTTTTCACTAAGCCGAATGTTTTCATTCAGTCAAGATGTGTGGACTTTAAGTTTGCTTCTTTAACCTTGTTTCTACTAGACTCCCACATCTTAAGTTGCTATCAAGTAGTGTAAAGCTTCTAGCTATCAGTTGTTGTTTTGTATTCTGAAAAATACTTTTCTGAATAACACACATGCCGGTAATGCCATTTGTACTGTACTGTATATAAAGTTTTATTCATTAATAGAATTATCTTTTCAATATCTTGTGTTCCAATTCATCTTAAACATCTCCGCCTTTTTTTTTTCTCCTATCTCCCACCCACATCTTATTGAACGATGCTAAACTGCAGTATATGCTACTGTTAATAAGAAAATGAAAACAGTTTTAAGATTGTAGCTAGAAGTTGAGTTAAAACATGTCACAAGCACAGGCAAAAGTCCATGCATAGATAATACAAATTAAATGTAATTAAGGCTAAGGCAAAAGTTAAGTTGGTTTAATAAGCCAGGAATCAAAACACAAAAGGTTGGAAAGAAGCCTTGGGCGTGCAGACAAATAGGCAAGACTTTTCAGTAAGAATGCAGAGTGCTTCAGACTGGGAATGGTTTTGTATTCAATTTCTGAAATAACCTTTTCAGTGAAAACTTTCTTTCACTGCCATGCTGTTTTATTTTCACTTAAGATTTTACCCTAAATTACAGTCAATCCGGTTTGATTGTCTCCTGATTTTGGCACCAATGTGATTTAGCCTGTGCTAAATTTCTACCTAGAAAGACTGTTGCTGCTGCAGTGCTTTAGTCTGTCAATCTGTCCTGTTAACTAGCCGAGCCGAGTCTCTTCTGTAATGCAGTGCCACAGTATTTGTATGATTGCACTGAATTCTGATGTTTTTGTTCAAAATTTGCTGCCATTCTTGCCATTGTTCCATTGGATTTCTCATTAATAGAACATCACTGAATGACACTGGAACATGTTGGGAGAGAAATTGAGTTTTTTTTTGTTTGTTTTTTTTTTAGGAGATAGCAGTAAAACCTTATCATCACTTACGTCTCAGATCATTGAATTGTGTGACGTTAGCATGCACAGAAAAATTCCCAGTGTTAAATGAAGACACAGAGTATCGAATTCTACCCTTCAGTGTTTTATATACAGTAGCTCCAGTGGGACTCATATGAACTCTGAAAGTGTTAAATCAAAACCGAAGATTTTACTGTGTGGCAGACAACCCATAACTTCTAAAAAAAAAAAAAAATTAAAAAAACTCTTCAATAAACCAATGAATTTGCACCAGAATCTGTAAGCACTTTACAAATACTTTAGTATCAACCTAGTTAAAGTGTTTCAGGATGGAATGTACTTTTAAATGCTCTAGGTAAATGAGCAGCATGTGTATGTGTTTGAAGAAAAGAAGTGGTTAGAACTCTGGTGACCTGTTAGTGCACTGACTCGATCCTCTATGGCATTCTGTTTTGCGTTTTAGTGATATTCATTTTTTTCCTTATATTTTTATATATCCTACGGTCATAACGTGTCAGAAACCACATGAATAAGTCAGCATTACTTTACATCCCAATAATCCTTTCACTTCAACTGTCTGGGTGTGGCTACCAGAGGTGGGTAGAGTAGCCAAAAAAATGTGTTGTCATTAGACTCCATGCGGTTATTGTTATTTCGGCTGATTGGTCGAACGGAGTCATGTGATTTATTGTTGCTACATCTAAAGTGTTGTATAAAAGGTTAGAAATGTAGCGGAGTAAGAGTAGCGTTTCTTCTTCACAAATCTACTCAAGTCAAAGTATAAAGTATGGCGCGGTAAAACTACTCATAGAAGTAATTTTTTTTCAAAAAGTTACTTAAGTAAATGAAACGGAGTAAATGTAACTCGTTACTACCCACGTCTGGTGGCTCCTTTTGCAAACCAGCACATTGTCTCTACTTATTGGTTTACAAAGCTTCACAAGGTTAACACAGGTTGAAGATTTGTACTGATATCTAAGGGAACATGTTAGAACTGGCCTGTAACATAAGGCAAGGTACAGTAGCTGTTATTTATAGTGTTGGATGGTGTCGCAGTTAATCCAATCAAGAATCTTTTTATTACTCAGTATGAACAGTTTAACAGCAGAATAAACTGTTAAACTGAACACCATTTTCTCACTTTTACTCATTTTGGAAATAATTATTTTCTGACACACAATGTCTGTAACAAAATTTGAAAAACTGCTATATAGTAAGCATAGTAGTATAAGAGTGACAAGCCAATCTTTCTGTCACATGATCAGTAAAGCAAATATGCTTCCTATACTTCCTGAGTGATTTAAATGTGTTTAAAGGGTTTTTGGAGAATGTTTAAGGCAAGAGATGGATGTTTACCCTTTATAACTGCCATTGCAGTTACTCCAGCAGTATTGAAGTTTTGCACAATAACATCCATGATAGGTTCTGTAAAAAAGGACATAATGCGATTTGAATGTTGTTCAAACACTACAGTAGGTTGTATAATTAACAAAATTATGTGTAATACTGTAGTGTAAGCACTTTGGTGAAGCAAAGAAGAAATGTTACATAACCTTAAATATGCATGTGTGATTTGTGGAAAAGAGATGCTTTTTTGGAATGTGCTTTTGAAAAAGAGAATTTGGGTGCTTTGGAATTTGAAGTGATGTTTTCGGAAGCTGTTGCATACATGTACTATGATGGGGAGCTGTAAAACTGGTAGAGGAAGGGGCTGACAGTGCTACAAACTAAACTTTTGGTATTGTTTATAATGTTTCTCATGATTTACAATCTCACATTCTCTATACCTCTTATCCTGGACAGGGTTCCGCTTGGGGCACTACATGGGGTACAGCCTGGATGGGGTAGACATGCGCACAAATTCACTTACACACCAGGGGGAATTTGAAAAACACAATTAGTCTAACCTGCCTGTCTTTGGACTGTGGGAGGAAACCGTAGGGGCAAGGGGAGAACATGGAAACTCCACACACACACAGACCCGAGACAGGACTCGAACCCTTGACCATGGATGTGCGAGGAAACGGAGCTAACCTCTACACCACTGTGCTGTCTCAACAATCCATCTCATTAGAAAGGTTTTGTGTGTAACAAATCTCAACCCTTTTTCCCTTGATCTTAATCCTTAGTTTCTGTTTGACTCACTGCGAAATTACAATCAAAGCATGTGTTTGCTAAAAAATGTTTATTAAGACTCAACCAACATAATATTAATACTAACATATAAAATTTATTATATGAATTGCATACTTAAATAACCACAAACACAACTGCAGTCTGATTTATCCATTGTGACAAAACTGCGCAAGGTGGAGATGAAAAATCATACAAAAACTCTTGAAACCAAAACAACTTTTACACAATATTTTGCCATTTATGCTTTTTAACAGTCTTGCGACACAAAGAAAAAAGAAATGTTTTCTATCAGTTTGAAATACTTTATGCTTCTGTCAAAATATTCATACTCAAAAGTCAAGTCCTTAATTTAGTGTAGGTCTTAGAGCAATTACCTGCATGTCACTTTATGTGGATAAAATGTAATTATTTGTTTGTCATTTTCCGATTGTATCTTTAGACATTTTCATTTTTTTATTTAAATAATTAAAATTACATCCAGCATGTTGAGCTTTGCTGGGTCCAGTGACCTTTATTAATGGGCTATAGTCCCAAGTATTATAAGATCCCCCCCCCCCCCCCTACTCACACACAGACACATAGACACACACATTCACACACACACACGATATTTAACCTTCCAGGAGCATTTTGGAGAGGAGCGTTCTCATAATAAAACGGACTGGAATCTGGCTTTCTATCATGTGTATATAATAATGTGCAATAGTAATTTCATAAGATAACTTAATATATTTTTATGGTACAACAAATTAATCTTTCCAAGGTTAATTCCTTAGTGTCATGAGAAAGATCAAGGATAGTCGTTAGTTTTGGATAAAGAAAAGTCTGTCATTTGACAAATGATGGCAGTAATGTAGCATGCCAGGGATTTTGTGTTGTAATGAGTGTTCTTTTCAAGAATGCAATGCCCATATCACCAAGTGACTCCAAGGAACAGTGAGGCATGCTGAAGGCACTACTTCTGATATTCATTTTTTCCCCAACCATTTTGAGTTTTTTTTTTTTTTTATCTTCAGGGCTAAAATGCTAAAAAATTATGTGTGACAAGCCACAACAGAGTCCACAGTGCAAGCAAAAATGCTTAATCAGCTCCAGACAACATAATGCAGAGCTTTTGGTTTGACATGTTTGTTGTAACTTTAAGGTACATTACTTCTGAGCATACAACATTAAAAATTAGTACAAGATTCAAAATAATTGTATGACTCTGAGCATGACATAGACATATGCTGCTCTGCTTCTCCTTACACTTTTTTTTTTCCTATTGGCCGTATTTTCCTTATTTCTGAGGACTAAATTATCCAATATAAGCTCTGTCAGAGTGAAGGATTGCTGCCAGACTGTGGAGCAAACTTTATGAGGTCAAAGGTCATGCCTCAGGGAGGTTCCCCACATTTCCTATGAGAAAAATATAAAACATTTTTAAAGGCAGGATAGAAATGCTGTCAAACCAATTCAATAAACTCATTTCATACTGGGAAAGAAAGCACAGTGTTGATGATGTCCCCAATAAGATAGAGGTTAGAGGATGGGACACCCTGCAGCAGATGTAAATTTCTGTTTCCTTCTTTGGCTGATTCTATGATTTGGGGTGCCATTTGTGTCTTGCTGTTCGTCACAACAACCTATATATAGGACACCGATCAGCCACAACACTAACACCACCGCCAGGTGAATTGAATAACATTGATTATCAATTATATTCCAGTAAACTGGTGATAGGATCATGGGCACCCAAGGCTCATCTATTTCTGTGGAGATTAAAGGCCAGCCGATCCCATAAAAATCTAATGTAGCAGAAATTGCTGGAAAAAAGTCAATAATAGATACTGTATAATAGAAATGTATTAGAACACTCAGTGCATCACAGCCTGCTATCTGTAGGGCTTAGGAGGCAAAGAGTTTGAGGTTGTTGAACTGGCCTCCAAATTCCCCAGATCTCAGTCCAATAAAGCATTCTTAGAATTCACTGGACAAGCAAGTGTGATCAGTGGAGGCCCGACCTTACACACCACAGCTCACCCCTCCAGAGGGTCATGCCCTGAGGGACCAGAACTGGCCCGGTGGCACAAGGGGAACCTGCACAATATTGGGCATGATGTTTTGGCTTTTAATGTTATGGCTAAGTGGTGTACGTACATGTACAAAATGTATTTAAAACATTAATAAAACAAAAAAATGCAGGTTGTAAAGGTTCTAATATCTCACGCATCGTCTATACCGCTTTATCCTGTATTCAGTGTCATGGGGACCTGGAGCCTATTCCATGAGGCTTAGGGCACAAGGCAGGATACACCCTGGACAGGGTGCCAATCCATCGCAGGGCAAACACACACATACACACACTACAGGCAATTTGGGAATGCTAATTAGCCTAATCTGCAGGTCTTTGGACTGTGGGAGGAAACCGGAGTACCCGGAGGAAACCCACCAAGCATGGGGACAATATTCATACTCAAAAGTCAAGTCCTTAATTTAGTGTAGGTCTTAGAGCAATTACCTGCATGTCACTTTATGTGGATAAAATGTAATTATTTGTTTGTCATTTTCCGATTGTATCTTTAGACATTTTAATTTTTTCATTTAAATAATTAAAATTACATCCAGCATGTTGAGCTTTGCTGGGTCCAGTGACCTTTATTAATGGGCTATAGTCCCAAGTATTATAAGATCCCCCCCCTACTCACACACAGACTCCATGCAAACTCCATGCACTCAGAGACGGGAATCGAACCTGGCCGGGACTTGAACTCAGACCCTGGAGGTGCAAAGCGACAGTGCTAACCACTATACCACTGTGTTGTATGTTAATTTTCTGCAACACTCACAAGATCATGTTACCAAAATCCTTTCACCCATATGAAATGTATGAAATACTCCAGTAAGTTTATAAAGAGAAGAAGTATGTTCTATATATTTTTTCCCCTTCTTTTTTCCCTTTTACTGTTATATGGTGATATCAATGAGTAAATTTACTTTAGAAGTTCAATCCTGTTACCTAAATTATGGACAAGCAGTAATATTAAGGAATAATTTGAATTTAATATCATTTATAGAACCAACTTAAACTTAACCTTCAACCTTGTTACTCATATAAGAGCAATAGGTAGCCAAATTGTCAGCAAAACAACCTTGTAGAAAATTATGTTATTCCCTAAACTGGGTTTATATATATCTTTTAAATAAATAATGCACATTTTCTCAACAGTTACAAGGGCTAAATGGCACTCCAGTTGTGAAATCACCTGGGTTTCTTGGAACACATTCACTTTGTAATCTGCTAGCTCCTACTAGAGTATCTGAGACATGCTTTTGTCTAAATTGTGTATTTACTGAAGGAAAGCTGATAATCATTCCACTTGAGAATATTGCCAGTGTAAATACATACTGGTATACATTGTTTTATTGTTGAAGGAAACATTCTATTAGGGAAAAACATAGCCATTAAATAAGGTGTATGCTCCAACTGAAAAACGGTAATAGAATTCCAGCAGCACTGTACACATAACTATACATGCTGCAGTTTGGCTTCTATGCAGTTTATATTCACCTTATCAGTGACAAAAACCTGAAAGCTTAGGTCCAAAATATTAGTTCACTGAAATACAATCGATTCAAGTGCCAGAACACATCTTTACATTTCTACCGAGCAGGTGAACTTGTATGTGCAGAGTGTGTACAGTAAGTGTAATTATACAGTATTTCAGTTAGAATGTCCACACATCGCGCGTCTTCTGCATATGCCTTAGAGTGTCTCCTGTGTCAATATACTGCATTGCTTTACCAACAATTTGCCTTCATTGTACTCTTCTAACTGACAAGAGGACAGGCTAAACAAGCAACTAATAAATGAATCCAGAATAGCATAAAGCTCTGAATCTCTGCAAACTACAGCTGCCTGTAGGCAATTGCCAACTCATCTGCAGTCACAGGTGCTCCATTGCCTTCACACACATGTTTAATTTTATGAGATGCCGCGAAGAAGCATGGCTCCAAACCGCATTGTCTCGGTTGATTATAGCACATGAGCTATGCTAATTTCTGTGTTACACCATATGCTTTAGATGCTGTTCCAAACACGCCAGTAGTATGCACTAAGTGGGTTTAATGGAATGAAACTGTTCATAATTAAGACAGGCTAGTGTTGGGATGTTTCAGGCAAATTACTGTAAGCTAAATTATTTCTGGTTGGCATGGTGGTGTTGTGCTTAGCACTGTGACCTTGCAACTCGGGTCTGTGTGTGTGTGGAGTTTGCATGTTCTACTCGTGTTCGATGGGATTCCTCCAGTACTTTGGTTTCCTCCCACAGTGCAAAGACATGCAGAGTAGGATGAATGGCATTTCCAAATTCCCCTTAGAGTGTGTGCTTGTGTGCCTTGCGATGGATTGACACTCTGTCCTGGGTGTATAATGCCTAATGCCTTGAGCTCCTTGGGGTAGACTCTAGGCTTCTTGCAACCATGTACAGGATAAGCAGGGAGAAGAATGGTTGCGAAAGTGAGTACATTTTTTCGAACAGCACTAAAAAAAAGTCTGTGTTTGAAGTGTGATTATAAGGAAATGTAATGTCTTTGTTCTGTGTTAAGCTTAAAGGAGTGGAACTAAATCAGGGCCAGTGTTTAAATCAGAATTTAATTTTATTTATTTATTTATTTTTAACCTGCTGATTAATGGTGGTTTATTACCCAGGAAGATTTACAGTGTTCTCATGGTGAATTGTAGTCAGTAAGCAGATACACTTGTGTACATACATTAAGTCTAAATTACAAAAGGTTAGGACTTTAATTGCCATCCTTAATAGATTGATTTTTTTAATTACCGAAACATCCATTTTATCTTGTCAGGTTTTATGCAGCCCATTACGAATAGAAGCCTTCTAATTGAGTTCACAAAATGGCTCTAACCTGTGATTAAGTTTTGCCTTGTTTAATCACAGCATCTTGTGAGTCCGGTAGTCATTCAATCACCGAATCAGCCTTTGTTCGAAAGTGGGCAATTCATGTTGCTGATTGAGGAATGGTCACAGCCATGTGCTATGATGAGGAGACATATGGAGGTTTTAATGGGAGTCAGCAGTGAAATGTGTGTTATGGTGCAATAAAGTGCTTTAGACATAATGCGTGTGAGACTGTTTAAATTTACTCATGAGCTTTTACAGATGACTGAATCCGGCTGGACTTGTATTTTTGTAGACATTTACTTCTGGAAGCTCGTGGCTCCTGTAGAAGCTGTCTCTCTGCAGGCGTTTTAATGATGCATCTTATCGGCCGGTCTTCTGAGATGCTCATTTGTATTATTGTCCTCGCTAATCATGCTGTTGTCTCCAACAATCCTTGCTCTGAAATTCCAAAAGACCTGGGGAGAAAGTCAAGCAGGGCTCACAGTGTGTGTGCTGTAATGCATTATAATGTTTAAACATTTCCTGAGGCTTTAAAAAAGGATTAGTGAATTGCATATCACATGCAGTAGAACCCTGGACACCAATCCCACTCTGACTGTAATCATATAGTCTGCTTAACATATTTTATCACATGAAGGACAGTTAATTGTTATTCTAAGGCTTACATCATGCTGTAGACAGGCACTTCAAATTTTGTATTAAACTATAAATAAAATGTAATGAATACTTAAAAAAAAATTATTATTATTTTTTTTTTACAGGAAGTGCTAAAACCCCTGTAACATTCAACGAGAACGGAGATGCTCCAGGACGATATGACATCTTCCAGTATCAAATGACTAATGATTCTGCGGAGTACAAAGTCATCGGGCACTGGACAGATCAGCTGCATTTAAATGTGAGAAAGGGCATTTGTGTTCTTGTGTTCTAAATGATATGTTTTGCTGATTTAAGAATTAAGTTCAAGTTAAAGGTCAATTTGAGTAAATGTTTATTGTGACCATGATGATGAGAATGCTGTTGCTTTTAACTATGTCTGAATGATGACGCTAAAACAGTTCCATTTAATTCCAATTAGTTCCATTTAATTATATCTTGAAAAAAACATACTAAGAGCACATCCTAATTTAAAACAGATACCCATAATTACACTTGTGTACCTCTCCAGATGGGTGTCATGCAGTGGGTGAGTGGCGACTCATCTGTGCCCGCCTCAGTGTGCAGCATGCCCTGTCAGACCGGGGAGCGAAAGAAGGTGGTAAAGGGTGTGCCATGCTGCTGGCACTGTGAGCGCTGTGAAGGATACCACTACCAGGCCAACGAGTTCATGTGCCAGCTGTGTCCATACGAGCAGCGGCCTGACCACAACCGCACTGGCTGCCAGCCCATCCCTATCATTAAGCTGGAGTGGCACTCTGCCTGGGCCGTGATTCCAGTTTTCATCGCCATTCTGGGTATCATAGCCACCACATTTGTGATAATCACTTTCATACGCTACAACGACACACCAATTGTACGTGCCTCAGGCAGGGAGATGAGCTACGTGCTTCTGACAGGAATATTCCTCTGCTACATTACCACATTCCCTATGATCGCAGCTCCCGGACTTGCTGTGTGCTCCTTCCGCAGGCTCTTCCTCGGCCTGGGTATGTGCTTCAGCTACGCTGCACTGCTCACCAAGACCAACCGCATTCACCGCATCTTTGAACAGGGCAAGCGCTCAGTGACGGCGCCACGTTTCATCAGTCCTGCCTCTCAGCTCTTCATCACCTTCAGTCTAATCTCAGTGCAGCTCATGGGTGTGTTGGTGTGGTTCATTGCTGACCCGCCACACACGTTTGTGGATTATGGCGAGCAGCGCACACAGGACCCTGAAAACGCCCGCGGTGTGCTGAAATGCGACATATCGGATCTCTCACTCATCTGTTCGCTAGGTTATAGCATTCTCTTAATGGTCACATGCACTGTTTATGCCATCAAAACCAGAGGAGTACCAGAGACCTTCAATGAGGCCAAGCCTATTGGATTTACTATGTACACCACCTGCATTATTTGGCTTGCCTTCATACCAATCTTCTTTGGGACGGCACAATCTGCAGAGCGGGTGAGTGCAAGGTTTTAGTGTCCAGCTTGGATTCTTGTTAAACACACATATAAATACTGTATATACAACACACATTATAGGCCTTACAGGGTTTTCTATCTACTTTCTAGATCAGAACATTAGAAACCTTTTAAAACCACAACACAACACTATTAGATTGAAATAAGTAAAATTAATTTAAATGCATATTTAAAAAAAAAAAAAAACTAAACAAAATATGAACTGAAATTTGTAAAAAATAAATAAATAATAATGAAAAAAATGTTAATATCAGAATCACCCTTTGCTGAAACTGAAAAGTGGGGACTGAGTATGGAACTGAACATTCCTATTCCATCTCAGGTCAATTCTAGCAGACAAATTTTAAATAGTGTAGTCCTGTTTATTTCTGTGTATTTCTGTTCATTATTTTTATTTATTTACTTATTTGTTTATTTATTTATTAGGATTTTCAGTTCACTTCAAATGTAGCATTTAGCTACATTTTCAGATTCTCTAATTAGAGCCTGACCAGTTGACCAACAGCTCAGAAATAACCCATCAGATAAGTACTGTAGTAATAAAAACAGATATCATTTCTTTCAAAAATGTGTTAAATGGTTTTGTATTGTTTCATAAATAACATTGTTTCATTAATAATTAGCCTTAAAGGGTGCATATTATGCACAATTCATGAATTTGATATTTTCTGAACATGGTCTTCAGTACTGTATCTCTGTACACAGACAAAAAAAAAAAAAAGAACTCAGTTTTTAACAAGAAGTATTTCATACTGATTGGCTAAAAAAAACACTTCCACAAAGCGGGGAGTGGCACATTAGCATTTAGAGGTACAGACAGTACAGTTAAGGGCATTTGAAACTGCATAACAGAAGTAATGTGATGAATGCCAGAATGCATGGTATTTCAGCTGGAACATTATTAACAGACATTTTGGAGACATCTACGTCTTATGTAAACTTTTTAAAAAGAACTATAATATGTCACTTTTAATATATGCAAAGTGTCCAAACTCCATTTTGTGTACAATAACAAAAATACTTCAAACAAGTTTCTGGCTTAGTTAAAAAAGAAAGTTGCTTTAAAACCTGAACATATAAACCAAAATATCTAAAATACAGAATCAGCATAAATATATACAGTATATCTTAAAGAATTTCCTTATAAAGTTTTTTTTCTTTTGTAATTATTTTTTATTTTAAAAGTGATATTATCTCATTACACATAAAGTGAAATATTTCAAGCCTTTCTGTTTTAATTTAAATGATTAATCAGCTTGTATGAGCTTTACAAGGAATGTAGTGAGGCTGGAGCCAGTGCATCAAGAGCCATCATGCATAAATGTTGTCAGTGAAAATTTGTTTGGAAATCAAGGTCCCAAAATTTGAAGGCAGGGGGACAGAATCCAAACTGCTTGAAGTCCATTGTGAACTTTCCACAGTCTGTGATGATTTGGGGTCCCATGTCAAAAATATGCATGACAGATGTTCGATATAATCTAGAGCTATAAAACAGATTCACCCACTTACATCACTTAAACACTTTGTCATTAAACAAATGTTAAAATTACACAAGGACAACCTGAGTAAATACAGTGAATAATGTCGGTTTGGACAGTTTTTTGTTTTCTTAATAAATCCTTATTTAAAAACTGGATTTGGTATTTACTCAGGTTATCTTTGTACTACAGTACATAAAATTAGTTTGATCTTAATCATTTAAATGTGACAAATTGTATATGAAAAAGGGAATGGGGCAAATACTTTTTCACGGCATTGTAAGCATTGATAAGACAACATTCTGTAAAGGGATTTATGGAAGCTGTCTCACGTGTCAGCATTTGTAATGGCCAGTGAGTTTTCTGCCACTGGAGAATCTTTAAGAATGAGAATTGCGAATTCCTGATAACGTGAGAAGAGCGGCTAGTGAGGACATAACTAGTTTTCGCTGTTTTAATGGGAGTGATAACAGAAACTTACGACATGTCAAGTTAAAATATAAAATTTCTTGCTGCTGTGCAATGTGAGAAATAAAACATGATTCTACTATTGAAAAAATTTACTTTGGGGCTCTCCATCTGGGGTGTAACTGCACAATATGGACAGATGCAATAATGATGCTCCTGTACAAAAATTATTCATATTTAAAACTAGCTTAATAATTTTCCTGTAACTCTAAACTCTAAAATAGTCCTTTACTTATTATGCCAAATTTATGGTATGTAGGCCTTCCCAGATTCTGAACAAAGTTGGTCCGATTTCAATCAAATGTTAGTAAATTATCAAATACTTCGAGCTCACCCTGCTGTTTTTATTCTGTATGTTCTTCTACTAAATATAATGATTCATTTTCAGACATGGCATATTAACTAAGAACTGTTGTAAAAACTGGGATGGATTGAAAGTGTTCCCTGGTCAGATGTTACCTCAGCATGTTATACAGTAGCTGATGAGTCTTTACAGCTGATGAGTGGAAGGCTATAAACTCTTTTTTTTTTCTCTTACACAATATTTCATCCTACTACTCATTAGTGCAGTTGTTTTGCATCTGTGAATAACCCAGTAGTATCATTACACAGTCTCTGCTTGAGTAATATCCATGCTGATTGTTTATTTTCTCCCTTAGACAATTCCAGTTGCTCAGTGCATGTGCTGTGTTCTGCTGGAGTAGGGTTATCTTGTTACTGCTAACAGTGAAATGTGACAAAAGCGAACAGTAGCTAACACAATGCAGTTCACACAAACAGATTTGAGTCTCTGAACATGAAAACAGTCTCTGTGGATTTTAATGTGCTTTCTGTTCTACGGTATGTTGCCATTTTAGACAGGCCAGACTGGAAGGATGGGACATTTTAACACAGACCTTACATATACTGTATGTGCATGTGTTCCTTTTGTGAGCTTAACTGAAAATGAATGTAATGTTCAAGATATCATTCTATATGTGAAGGCCAATAAGCCTAATATGCATGTCTCTGGATTGTGGGAGGAAACCGGAGTACACGGAGGAAACCCACAAAGCACGGGGAAAACATGCAAATTCCACACACGTACCTGAGGAACAGCATGTTTCGCAAAATGAATACGCTAACATCTACCTTTAAAAAAATGCTTTTACAAACATGAATATTACTTACTGTAAACCTGCAACTAGTTTTACTTGGCAACATAAATCTTTAGTTTTGTTACATACAGGAACGTAAATGGAAAAGCAATAATAAACTATGAAATGTAATTAGGGACATTTAGATAAAGGTTAGATAAAAATGTGTCATCTGTTTTTGTATACCGTAACTTGAGGCATCACCACCTAACCTTTGTTCTAACTCCAAAATAATATGGGCCAGCAATGTTTACCCTTTGTGATATTGACTACTTTTCATGTCTCATTTAAATCATCAAAATTACATTATGAAACTATTATAACAAGCAAATGAAATGGATGCGCAAAACAGGTCATCCTCATAACCTTTTGTTAGTAATCAATATGAGATAACAGCCATGATTCTCTAACATACCCCTCAGAGGGCTCGAAGGAAATGAATAACTTGACAAGCATCTTATGCGCTGTAGACTGTAATAAATTATTGTATAAAGTTATGTAAGAGAAAAAAAAACAATTTCCTTTACATCTGTTACTTTATGTTCATCTTTGCAAAATGCCAATACACTGAGACACAATGGGATTAATTCAGCAACACATGTTTCATCTTTTGTGATGATCTTTCCTTTATTTTCCTTCTTCAGAAGATTAGGCGATGCAATGAGGCAGCGCAGTGCGGCTATATGTAGCTTCACTATGTAGCTTCACTTCATCTCACTGTGTTCTAGTACAAATAGAACCGCAGGGCAGTGTCTGGCTAGTTGTAGTCTTTCAGGAAAATATATATGTGTGTGTGTATGTATACTGTATACTGTATCTGTATAGTTCCTCAGGCTCCCAGAATCAATCCCATTTCTTACAAGCTTCTGAGTGAACCCAAATGATAATATTGCATCTAGAGTTTTGTACAATGGGTTCTATACTTAAGGGAGGCATCACTTTGTGTGTCCCTTCTTTCCCTGACGCACCAATTTCTTGTGCGTATACACAGTACAGACCAAAAGTTTGGACACACCTTCTCATTCAAAGAGGTTGAATTTGTATTATGGCAAGAAAAAAGCAGCTAAGTGAAGAAAAACGAGTGGCCGTCATTACTTTAAGAAATGAAGGTCAGTCAGTCTGAAAAATTGGGGAAACTTTGAAAGTGTCCCCAAGTGCAGTCACAAAAACCATCAAGCGCTACAAAGAAACTGGCTCACATGCGGACCGCCCCAGGAAAGGAAGACCAAGAGTCGCCTCTGCTGCGGAGGATAAGTTCATCCGAGTCACAGCCTCAGAAATCGCAGGTTAACAGCAGCTCAGATCAGAGAGCAGGTCAATGCCACACAGAGTTCTAGCAGCAGACACATCTCTAGAACAACTGTTAAGAGGAGACTGTGTGAATCAGGCCTTCATGGTAGAATATCTGCTAGGAAACCACTGCTAAGGACAGGCAACAAGCAGAAGAGACGCGTTTGGGCTAAAGAACACAATAAAGAACACAATAAAGAACACAATAAAGAAAACTCTTTGAATGAGAAGGTGTGTCCAAACTTTTGGTCTGTACTGTATATATGTGTTGTTATTTAATTACCTAATGCCATATGGCCATATGGTCAGTCAGTTGTTATTTTAAGACACATTTGCTCTTCAGGTACAGTTCTTGCAAGAACAATATTGTCAAGTGCATTATTACATACTGTATTTTGGATGCCTTCAACATTGTTTTACTATAAATAAATAACGGCAAAGACCATGGAATTAGAAGGTGTGGATGGTAGTGTGTGTGTGTGTGTGTGTGTGTGTGTGTGTGTGTGTGTGTGTGTGTGTGTGTGTGTGTGATTTCAAAAGATGAACATATATACTGTATACACAAAGGTACTACTTAAAATAGTATGATGTGTATCTGGCCCGAGCTGTGGAGTGTTATAGGATCTACTGTGCTGTAGTTTAGCTAGTGTACTGATTTAATATTAATAATAAGGCCAATTTACTTTGCATATGATTCATTTACTGTATTTTTTTCTGGACATGGCAAAAATAATTAGCCAACCATTTTAGCATAAACCACTGCTCTAGATTCTGAATAAGATCCCAGACCTAAAATGCAAGGAAATGTAAGAGAACTGTAGGATTCTGTACTTTCTCCCTGTTTAAATATGTATCTGCAACTTATAATAAAATTGTGTATAATAAAATGCAGTGCAGCAATGCTAGTATAACAATAAAAGGGAATTTTGAAAAGTTTTAAAAGTATATATTTTTTTCGAAAACCATGAAACAACAATATTAATAATATGTAACAATAATATTAACAATATTAACAATATGTAATTTATGTACAGTATAGTAAAACTGTAATCCTCTGAAGAATTTGGAAATGTTCCTATCTAACTTGTTATAAAAATAAAATATAATAAATATATGAACAAGATATCCAGGTATCAGAATGTTTTAGTTCAGCGAGTAGACCTCGGTCTGGTCTAGACATTGGTTAAGTAATGGCTTTTAAGATGCTGATATGCTAATGTTCTTCTTCTCTGTATCGTAGATGTACATCCAGACGACTACTCTGACCATGTCTCTGAGCCTGAGTGCATCTGTGTCACTGGGAATGCTCTACATGCCCAAAGTCTATATAATTATCTTTCACCCTGAGCAAAATGTGCCCAAACGCAAGCGCAGCTTTAAGGCTATTGTCACAGCTGCCACCATGTCCAGTAAGCTCAGTCAGCTGGCCAGTGAAAGGCCAAACGGAGAGGTGAAAACGGAACTCTGTGAGAGTATGGACAACAGCAGTGAGTATAGTTCACATTTTTCATTTTCTCCTGACACATTTTGTGTATGTTTCAGTGTTTAATTAGTTCAGCTTACATGGCATTACCCTTATTTCCCATTATGGGACAAAATCTACTTGATGATAGCAGTTCAACCTTTTTATTAAAACAATTTAAATTTAAATTTGAACTGATAATGGACTAATTTACTCAGCTTCTGGTGTATTGATAGTATAAACCTTGGCTCTATGGAGAGCAAATACATTTGAAGAGGAATTCATTCTTTATTCATTAGATGTACTCTTGAATGTCAACTTGGTTTGTTCTAGAACCCGGGACAGGGGATCTTCTTATCAATAGAGGAAGATATTCCTTTATAGAGCTCTAATACCTGTATAGACTTTAGAGTACTTATCATTGAAACTTACATTGTGTCTTTCCCACATCATCTGATTGTAGTAAATCCAAATATTAAAACTCCTCCTCCAGTGCCAGAAGAGACTCTGATAGTGAGCCAAATCATAACTGATTGAAATCAAAACATAAATGGTATGTATGCAATGGGGTGTGCAATTTGGCATTTGGAAGGAAAATATGTATGATAATATTTTGCTGGGTTTTATCCATCATTTTAAACTCACAGCCCAGATCCGGCACAGATCCTCCCTGATCAAAGCCAGCAGAGTCAGACTCATCAACACAAGCGTATTGTGATGCAGTGCCAGTCTGTCCTTTGAGTGTCAATATTAAGCCTTCATGTCTAATGTTTAAGTATATGAATATTTTTGAGCAGACTATTTCAGATTACGCTAACAGGTTAAGGCCTATCAATCATATGTCAGTGTATGTTAGCAGAATCTTATACACCACCATGTGACATAGGAATCAAAAGGCTTACAATGAACTTATATTTATGGCCCATTCCTTTTCATCATTTCTTAATTACTTCCACTTGACCGAGATTTAATCTTATCAACTCGAAGTATTTCTCCAAGGAACAGTGTCAGGAACAAAAGAATAGGAATTCCTTTGTCTTCATACAGCTCAAATGAGCAGAAAGCATACGGAGCCT
Source organism: Clarias macrocephalus (assembly GCA_011419295.1). Lineage (NCBI taxonomy): Eukaryota > Metazoa > Chordata > Actinopteri > Siluriformes > Clariidae > Clarias > Clarias macrocephalus. The sequence continues at coordinate 32,649 of JAAGKR010005673.1, forward strand.
TGAGTTAATCTAATCTGGTATAGAGAAGTGTGATATTGGAGGTTCAAAGTCACACTTTCAGAAAGTGGTGCCACAAGTCTGTGTTAAAAATAGCAGCTATATTTCTCTCACTCACAGCATCATCATAAAGCCGATCATACACAGGACAAAAACCGTGTTCTCCTCTTCTCTTTTGCAGCATTACCCACCAAAACAACGTATGTCAGCTATACGAATCATGCCATGTGAAGATGCATCCTGAGTAGAGGATTTTTGGAAGGATTATCGGAAGTGACTGGAACTAAAGCATGAGACTTTAATGTTGTTCATGATAAAGAGAGTGTTTGTTGTACTGAGACAAATCTTGCCTGTTTTTTCTAAGAGTTAAACATATTGGCCATACAACAGAGTGACTGGGACAGCACTCATTGCTGGCGTAACAACACATGGAAATGGGACTTCATTGAAGCAGAGGAAAAAATATATATATAAATATATATAAATAAAAGATTAAAGAATAATAAAAGAAATATTGGAGTCAACCATGTTAGTTGTTATTCTAATTGTAAGTATTTTGTGGTTGTGCAGACTTTTTCATTCTTGTCCCACGGTGTGTGAGATCTGCATTGGAAAATGCCTTTGTCTCTTGTAATGGCTACTCTGGTCAATTAGCGCTGGTTTGTTTAGTGTGTATATGCCATGGTTGAAGCATGCCTGATTTTTATACAAATAATTTATTTATAATAAAGGAATGTTTTTGAAATGTCTAGGGAGCTTCGATGAGTAGTCACATATTGTGCTTTTCTACTTCAGTCTCTAGTGGTTTCACAACTATCCACCTACACAATTAGTGGAAGTCAAATATGTACTCAAATTAAAGAGGGAAATTACAAGTAACACACTTTAAATTAAAAAGGAAAAAAATATTAAAAGAAAATCTTATGCAAAGAAAGGGTTATTTCTACCCTCAAATGATTAGAAGATCTGTACACCCAGGGCTTAATGAGGCTCAGGACAAAAATAAGTCATTGAAGCCCAGAAATAACGTGAATTAGGCAGTTTTTATTTTACAGAACTATCTTTCTTAGCAAGTAAGCTGAGGCACAGGCACAAACATGTCTTGCAAGGTATTATTTATGAGCTGCAATACTGTATTCCAAATATAGCATGTGGTCAGTTTTTTTTCCCTATGCCATGAGTATAGAGTACTTTTTTTTATTACTGTTCTGTGTAACTGCCCTTCATCAAAAAGATGTAAAATCTCAATTAAAGAAAGAAGAGGAACCCATTGAAAATGTTATAAACAGTTGGTCCTTTGGACTAATGTAAGGTAATGGCGTCATACACTTTGGGAAAGTGAAAACAGTGTTTTCTTGTTCAGCAATTGTGTTAAACACTTTAGATTAAAAGGAAAGAATAGACACAACCATAGCCTATGTACTGAATGTGGACTAAGGCCTGTTTTAAAGCCCTATCAGCTTGCCTATAGGCATAGAAAAAATATAATATTTTCATGTAACAAATAATCTGATCTCACCCTTGTGTCTAACTCCTGGTTTTGTTTTTTTTCACAATGGAACCAGATGCACAAAGCCCAAATGCACAAACGTCCAGACTACATAGAAGGACAACTTAGACCAACTGCATAGTCAGTTCCTTCTGGACTATCAAGTGGCAAGCACTCTTCGTCCAGCAACATCCAATCAATAAAGACAGAATTTCATACCCTTTGAATGTGTAACATTAACATATTGTGGTACTGGGTATCTTAACACTGTCGGGCAATGTTTCAGGTCTAAATGGTTTGTACGATCTAATAAATGGTTTAGCCACTCACAGTAACAATGCTATTCGAAAGAATTTTTTACTAACGCATTTAAAATGTGTTAACCCACCTCAGACAACAATCTCAAGTTGTGTTTAGGGTTGAGATTTTATCACTGAATTAGCAGATACAGCTAATGTTCATGCATTATGGTTGTTAAGGATATACTATTAAGGATATATATTCTACTATTCAGAGAACTTTTATACTTTCAAAGTGACCATAAATACAATATGGTGACTTAAATAAAGGAAACCAGTCGTTTTCAGGAAATTGAGTTGTAACATAGGATTGTATTTTGTTGTAAAATTAGAATTTTGAGGGAAGGGCGGTTTAGATACAGTAATAGAGCTTGAGCACTGAAACATGTTTTATAAATTACCCATGGAAAAGGATGCTTCCAGCATATAGATTCACACATTAATGCAAACATATTACAGGGTGATATATTCATAGTAAGTTAAATATATTAAATACATGAAAAAGCAACAAATGCTTTGGTATTTACTGTATGCAGGTTCTTGCGCAGGACACATTTCCCATGTTTTAAATGGCTTTTATGCTTACTTTCATAGTTATTTGTAAGAATTATTATACAGGAAGCAAAAAGTATTGTAATTATGAAATCATCTTTTTATTGATAATATAGTATATGAAGAGGCAGCGGTGGCTCAAAGTGTTAAAGCTCCATTCCAATGGTCCAAGCCCGAGGTCCAACCAGTTTCCACTTCTGGGCCCTTAAAAAAGGCCCTTAACCATATTTCCTCCAGGGGCCCCATATCATGGCAGACTAACATGCTGAAATATGCGAAGAATTTCACTGTGCAGTAATTTATATGTGAAAAATAAAGGTTTAACTTAACAAAAATAAATAAAGCTACCTAAAGCTAAAAAAAAAAAAAAAAGCTTACGTTTAACTGTCTGATATAATAGTTGCCTTTGTTTTGTGATAAGCTTTCTGAAATTGTTTTAATAATTTTTGGCTTTGCTCCCAGATCCTTAATGATATTACTCCACAATTCTTGCCATTTTTTGCTTTCTTAGCAGAATTTACAAGCTCCTTTGGAATAATTGAATAATCTTGCTATGCTCTGGGCAGGTATCTTCTCCCAAGTGTAAAGGCACTGTACAGTCTGCAGTGTAAATCAGCTTGAGATGTGATCACATTGAGGCAGACAACTTCCATGCTGACTACAATGCATGCATTCACCTGGCCTTGCACTTTGTCTGGTCTTCGCAAAAGACTTTTAAGAGACCTTCAATACTTGTAAGATGGCTTTCACTCAGTTCACCACACTTAATTGGCTCGCTGACAGACATGAGACTGTGCTAACTAAGAAGCTTCTTACTTTTTTTTTTTGTCTAGGAGAGGACAGCAGCCAATTATCTCTCCTCATAGCCACAGCTCACTAATGACTATCTCTCATCCTCCGTTTATAGCTCGAGAGATTGTAGTTAAAAATCCCACCAAATATTTTTGCCACTTCAGATCTTTAGACAGCACTCAGCTTGTTACTGTAGATGGCTTTTTCTGCTTTGACCCAGTGGGTCCTGCTCGGTGAAACTGGAAAAAAATCAGTATGTTTGCTCTAATCAATGTTTTGCAGTAGGGGGAGCCTTTAATGCTGAAAATGCAGGTCTCGAGTTTTAACATTTAAGATGGTTTTTCAATAAAACCATAAATCGCAACCTCAGTTTCTGCTGGTATTTATAGGACTATATTCTATAAGTCAGAGATTGGCCATGTATAATAATTGTATTATTATATGTCAAAACAAACAACCTTTTTTTTTTTACCTTTATAATTGGAACATACAACAAGCTGTATATTTGTATTTATGTATGGCATAAATCTGACTGCTTGATTACTGCAGTAAGGAATATATCATTATGAATAAATTATACACTCCAACAGTGCAAAACAGGGATACATTAAATTTAATGACAGCTGTGTTATGTTTTGATGAGAATGTGTTTGCTAATTGTGTGTTTTAATGACTCAGCTGATCACCGATATAGACGTACCTGTAGATGGGTTTAAATACACACTGCCAGCCATAGGCTGTACAGTACACTGGAGAAAAATAAAAATTCTATATACTTTATACTGCGATTAGGAAAGGCCAAAATCTTTGTCACTCTAATTAGTCCAGAAATGTAAGTTTTAGGGGTAACACTCTCCATGAGCCTTTCATAGGCTTAACAGGTTAGGATTTGAGAATGACCAGTTCCATTAAGAGTTAGAGTTCCTTACTCATTCGCTATTATGCATCATTATATTTCCTATAGGGAAAAAGAGAGATTTGTATTTGGCATTATTATTTCTGTAATTATCTCCTGGACACAATTAGATCTAATTACCAAATGAGTTTTGTCTTAATCATCATGTGTCTGCCAAGGAGCTGCACACATGTATTAAAGATAAAATGTAAATGATATGCAAGTAAATGGATATTGAAATCTCTTCTCCAAATACACTTTTAAATACTTGACATATCATTAAGATCCCAATCAGAGCAGAATCTGTGACTCAACAAAAGTTCTTTATGATATGTCAATTTCATTCAAATATACAAGTTACTTAACCAGTCTTGCCCCAAGCATTCTATGTAAAGTTTAATCCTGATTTATTATCATGTCTAAGTGAATTAGAAGACAAGAAGGTTTCCATTACCACAAAAGTTTTGTTGCTGCATATGGCTATGTTCAGAATATACTTTTTGCAGAATACATTAAGCATTTAAAAATGGTTTTGGAGAAGAGATTTCAATCGCCTTTAACTTGTATATCCTTTACATTTATCTTTGATATATGTGTGCAGCTTCTTGGCAAATGCTTGACTCAAAACTGTGACTCAATAATCTAACCAGTAAACAAAAAATGGGAAAAAATAACAAGTTTCCAGGTGGTGTTGCAGAAATGTGTTTATCCTGTTTGAATCCTCTCTGTGCCAAGTTTGGCACTTTCTCTCCGTTTTTGACTCCATTAATCTCTGTTTCTTCTAAGGAGTTTTTGAAACAAAATTGTGACTAAATGAACGTCTAAATAACAAATAAATAACACAAATTATTTTAACATAAAATAATAATCAGTGAGAAATAATAATAAATCATAAATACAGAGAGAGAGAGAGAGAGAGAGAGAGGGCAAATCAACTTTAATCTGGGTCTTTAAAAATAATAATGTTTAAACTTTACTACTATTATACAAGAAAGACTTTGATGAACATCTTTGACTGGATATCGATCTGTGTAACTATTTAGTCTACTATTAATAAATATAAAAAATTTATAATATTTGACTAAGTATTTGAAAACCACCTTTTTTTTTGACATATACATAAAATCATAAAAACACAAAATCATGCCGCACAGTGTTTTTTACTGACTTTTTCACATTTATGATCAGTTTGACAGCAAAATGATATATGGATAATATCTGCATTTTTGAAAGAATTGCTTTATTAAATGAAGCGAGAAGTACTGCAAACTGACAGAGAATATTCTGTGCATGTTTATTTGAGTCACACACACAAAAAAAGGCTGAATATTATGTCAAAATTCTTTTGATTATAGCAGTGTGGATTTTGTATAATTTTGCAAAACAATAATAATTTAAGTATGCAATGAAATATTAACAAGAACATTATCCAATAGTCAAGGTTCAATATTAGGTATTTGGACATATGAAGTTGACAACAACACCTTTTTATGGCAGTCCATGACTGTGGGAGAAGCTGCAATGAGAGTAACATCCTTTTCTTGGTATCCATATTTTAAAAAGTCCAATGGAGCAATTTAGTTATTTACTATTTTGCCTAGCCAGTACTTTTGCTTTACTGATTAAGTAACATAATGGAGTCATTCATTGTTTAAACTGTAAAATGTTTACTTTGAAAAACAGTGGTTTTCATATTAAACATTTTGTTTTAGACAACAGCTGGATGGTAGCGCTATCTCTTTTCACCTCCAGGGTCCAAGTTCAATTCCTTTCTCTCGGAGGTTGCATGTTCTCCCTGTGCTTGGTGAGTTTCCTCCCACAGTCCAAAGACATGCAGATTAGGCTAATGGCATTCCCAAATTGCCCGTAGTACGCAAATGAGTGAGTGTTCATGTGTCTGCCCCCTGCGATGGATTAGCACCCTGTCCAGGGTGTACCCCACCTCGTCCCCTAAGGCTTCAGGCCCTCTGCTACCCTGTATCCAGGATAAAGTGGTACAGAGGATGAGTGAGTGAGTTTTAGATACCCCTTTGTGGCTACGGAAAATGATTTGCCTTAATGAGAGAAATGTATCACATTTTGCAGTGAAAGTCTGTATATATACAGTTACCCTATATAATAACCAGTCTAGAAGACTATTTGCTAAGCTGTGTTTCATACAGCAGACTTGATAACCAGCTTGAACTAGCCCCAACAATTTAGGCATTACGGAAAGGAGACAGATATACACTGATGCTTTATGAAAATATATTAAATTTAATTTTGAATATTTGCTGTAAGTCATGACCATGATGACCATGGGGTATTTTTAATCTAGCCTAACTAGCTAAACCCATTCTCTTTTCTTTTCAATGTACCTCTCCTGAGCATGGAGCAGTCTGATAGGTGCACCAGTGGACCTTAATTAGCACTTATTGTAGTTCCCAATTTTGACCACTACTGTATTTACAACAATAACTCTATAGATGCTAAGGGGCAGCAAGAGCACTACCTCTGGATTTAGCAAAATCTACAGTATAAAGCTGAGCAAATTCTTTCAAGTTCACTTTGTAAGGTCTTTCCAACCCATAGCACATCAGTATGACCATTTCTACACTATTCTTCTCACCCACATAAAACCTCACTAATGAACTCACATGGATCTGCATCCTGCTAAGAAAATGTGGTATTACATTTTTTTTTTTACACTGGATGCCTATCTTCTCAGCTTGGACTTTAAGTCTGTTTTAAAATTAAATAATCTAATTCTACACTCTCATACCTTCTTTGAAACTCTTTGAACCTTGAAACCTCTTATAACTTTATACCACATTGTCTGAGGAACAAATTCATTCTGCCTGTCTATTGCACAGTATAACTCTGATAACCATGTCAACATAAAAAAAAAAGTAGTATTCCTTCATTCATTATAACTGTCAATGTGACATTGCTCTTGTAGCATTTTTGAGTGAAAGACAAAAAATATATACTGTATTCCTCTGTCTTCTCCCACAATTCTTTTCACTTAACTAGCATCACAGGCAAATCAAAGCTCATAAATGCCTAAAAACTGCACACAAATCCACACATCTCTAGCTTATTTTATTAAAATAAATACATGAATAAATCCAATGTTGTTGTTGTTGTTATTATTATTATTATTCATAATAATAATAATAATAATAATAATAATAATAATAATAATAATAATAATAATATTTTTTCAAATTTCTTCTTCTTCAAGATTGACTTAACCCTGAAGAGTAGTTTAAAAAAAAAACACTTAACATGAAAGAAATTAGGTTATAATACATTTGCTAGACCATATTCAAGAAAAAAAAAAAACTCCTAAATCCATTGTATCTTCAGGATGATATGATATTATGGATTAAGGATAAAGCAGGCTGAAAAGAGAAAACTGCTGCACACTGCAGTCATTCTGTAACAGATACAGCATATTTCTGTTTTATGGAAATTCAATAAAATGACCTGTAAATTTATAATAAATGGTTGCAGTGCCTCTAAACTTTAGAACGAATTGCATCAGTGGATGAAGCAGCTGTAGGGGTTTGAGGAAGCTGGACATAGGTCTTAAAACCCAGACCGTTTTTAGGCTTTTTTTTTTTTTGCATAACTACATTTTAATAATTATACATACTGTAGGCGTCAACATATCCTTTTTTTTTTAGCACAAGCTAGTCAATATAAAAAATACTATACAAACATGTATGTAAAAAATTGGTAAAATGGGTCACACAAGCAAACAAAAAAAAACAGCACAGATATATACAGTATGATCATGTGATTTTATGGTTGTTTTCATTTGTTTCTGTGACCAAAAATAATATAAGAATATGAACATTTTTACAACATCATTTACATATTCCGGTAGCAGTAAAATTATAAATCTACTACTACTACTAATATAATAATAATAATAATAATAATAATAATAATAATAATAACACAAAGACAGGACTTCTGTATGAGCAGTTCGTTTTTTAAGTCGCTTATTAACCGGTGCTGTGTAGCTGACATAGATTTTAAGTTGACACTTGAGTTTTAAGGTTAAACCTAATATCACCAAATTTTTACTAACTGAGTATCTTTATTAAAAAATTATTCATTCTAAATAAACTCATTCTTTTTTAAATAAGCTGTGTTCCTTCATGTTTTGCTTTCGATGTCCTGACTATAAGAAAATGAATTTCCGTTTGAAGAGATGTAAAAGGACAGTGAAGCAAGCATTTCTACATTTCAGAAAATATTTCAAGCTGGCGTTAGATGGTCACATGATTGTAACAGTCGTATTTTTCCTAGACTTTACCTCTGATGGGATGTCCAGTGGGGACGGGCCCTATATATTTTGTCTGTTTGCAAGTAAACAAAACGAATTCTTGGCATTTACTTAGCAGCCTACAATAAGCACTTGAGCATGTTGCTTATTCTCAGTGGAAATACAGTGAACTGAGTCATTAACAAACTCCAGTAAAAGGCAATGAAGCTTGTCCGGGCGTTAATGGGTCTTGTGAGATTCGTCCACATTTATTTAAAATGCTCTTCAAAACTAGCATTCATTATTGCTTTACCTGCTTGAAAACGCTGAATACTATTTTCTGCGTTGATGATTATACATGGGGCATACATAGTGAGGTCATAGTGATAATTTACCTTTTCTTTTTCACTCCAGTAAAGCTATAAGTTCTTACCTCTCGTTTTCTCCAAAGGCATTTTTTATGGTCTTTGTCTTTACTGTCCACACATGGACTAATTGGCCAATAAGTCACAGACATGGGGTGCAAAGGGGAGGTAGACTTTTTAGTTACCAGTTACCTTGTGAAAAGCAGTATACATCTGAAGGTTTCATTGTTCCAATGATTATGGGATCATAGCCCACCATTTAGGGCGTTAAATGTATTAAATGTATGATAATTAAACCTTTTTATAACTTTCCCGGCAATAATATTTTTTCTGTGCACCTCCATGAATGAAATATTATCCTGATGCCTGAGCCACCAAGAAGATTATTACACAGTTAAATACAACTACTGACTAATCATTAAAAAACATGTATGAAAATTCAGACGTATTCATATTTCATTCATATGATATATGAAATAACGTTCACATGCTGAACTTTAAAAATGTTTGCAATGTGCATATGCAAGAATTCCACATCTGCAAAGCACACACACACACACAAAGCTATTACCACAACACACTGTGAACCATAAACAGTCTGCCCTAAGTCCTTCTGTTTGAGTCAGAACTCTAATTAGTCTTTTTCCCCGGGGATGCACGCTGAACACAACGTGCTAGCGAAATGTCAGCAAGAAGTGATGATTCACAATGTGCTGTCGTACTTGAATATCTATTTTAAACATAACTTTAGCGTGACCTGATACTATAGGCATCACGAAACCTCATTCTAGACCTGGATTTAATGTGCTGGAACTCAAGCCCGAAGCCTCGTCAAAAATATTATTTACGGACATTCAAACCAGGACATTTAATAATAGAACACAGTTATGAGAGTTAAAACTGACTTAATTTCTGTATGTACCACCTACTACACTAATGCATTTCAGCATTTCACTAGTGCTTGGGAAAACGATTAGATCAACGTAGAAAGTTTTCTCAGTAAGCCAGGGCCATGATCAGAAGCCTGAATTACGCTGGCCTCCCAGGAACTCACCCAAAACATGTTAAAATCACAGAGAGCAAAGTGATGATAACTCCTAGCCAGAGGTGGGTAGAGGAGCCAAAAAATGTACTCAAGTAAGAGTAGATGTACTTCAAAAAAAATATTACTCAAGTAGAAGTGAAAAGTAGTCAACCAAAATATTACTCAAGTAAGAGTTAGAAATTATGTAAGCAGTCAGACAAAATTATAAAACAATGTACAAATTGTGACATTTCCAAATAATAAAATAAATGTAATAAATGTAATAAAATAAATGAATAAAACTAAATATCTTTACAAAATAGCAAATTAAGGAATAAGAAACACAAAATTTCTAATCTCCCTTTTTTCAGAATATAAAGCTTTTGAAATAAATACCTACTGTAGGTAACATATGTATGTTTGAACAATGTAGACTATTTCCTGTGTAAAATATGCTGTATATATTTAATCGCCCTGCAAATGACTCAGCAGATAGAAAATCACATTAGAACACGTGTACAAGAGTCTCACTTAACCATAAACTGTGTCCAGCAGAACAAATGTAAGAAAATTATATATTTTTAGCCTCTAGTTTATTTGCTAATTATATATGTCAAGACTGCAACATTAAATAAAACAGCTAAACTAACCGCGACATGTTTGCTTCACTGTCTACCACTGCTGAAGACACCCCTCCCCCACCCCTCCTTCTGTGTGGTCATTTGACTCCATGCGGGTATTGTTATTGCCGCTGATTGATCAAATGGAGTCATGTGATTATTGTAGCTACATCTTATTGGTGAAACACACGTGGTACGGCTGCATTTCTCTGGCAAACACAAAGAATATCTAAAGTGTCGAATAAATAGTTAGAAAAAATGCTTCCAATGTAGCTGAATGTAAGAGTAGTGTTTCTTCTTCACAAATCTACTCAAGTAGAGTATGGTGCGGTAAAACTACTCATAGAAGTACACTTTTTTCAAAAAGTTATTTAAGTAAATTTAACAGAGTAAATGTAACTCATTACTACCCACCTCTGGTCCAGGCCAAGTTCCTGTAATGTGTAAGTGGTGTTTGTGAATGATTGTGAGTACAGTTCCCACAGACAGATGCGTCTCTTCCGCCAGTTGCAGACACGCTATCCATAAATTTTCAAGGATGAGTCAGACGATACAGTGCTTGAAGTCTACTATAAATGGCACAGAAACATATATACAGTACATACATACATACATACATACACACACATACATGCATACATACATACATACATACATACATACATACATACATACATACATACATACATAGAACTTTTCTTACAAGTCCTGTTTTTTTCTTGAACAACCATCATATTATTACTTCTTCTGCTCCTTTGTTTTTGGTTTTAGTATGATTTATTCATTTATCTGTTTTCTTTCTTGTTATATTAGAAATGACACGTTGCACTTTCTATAGGCTCTTCGTTTGCTAAGCAATCCAGACAAGAGGAGGAAAAAAGCTGCATTCGCTTTTTAGCATGTACAAGAAGAGATATACACATTGACATTTGAAGACTCAGCTCTTCCACAGTATATGCACCTTACCACTGATACAAAATCACCCTCGGCTCTCTTCTCCCGAGTATGTACTGTAGAAGTGTATATTGAGGTGATGTTTTTTTTGTAGTACCATTGTTCTGATCATATTTTTTGTTTTTTCACTTCAAGAATAGTTTTTAACGCAGTACTTTTTAGTTTTATTGCCATTTCCAGTTTTTATGTAGTGTTTCCAGTTATCCTGTATACCAGTATAAGTACAACATTTTTGTTAGCCACTATTCCTTTCAATTTAAACTTTAAGTACATTACATACAGTATACTGAATACTGCACATTAAATATAAGTGCATACACTTTAGGGATTTAACAAAATGTAAATGCAGGAATTGAAACAAACAGATAATGTCTCCTAAATTAATACAAAGACAAACACGAGAAATAGGCATTTAAGGCATCTTTAATGTAGAGCTTTAAAGAACATCTGTCTTTTCAGGGGACACAAAGCAACGTTGGTGCATATTTACGATTTGTAGTATACAGTACATTTGCAATAAGACTTTATAAACAGAATGCGCTCAAAGAATGAATTCTACTCATTGCACTTAAAATAGGTATTATTATTATTATTATTATTATTATTATTATTATTATTATTATTATTATTATTATCTACTCTCAGGAAATTCTTGCTATAGTGTAGAGAACAGTTTCACATAAAGGATCCATTCTGTTTTGTCTCTCTTATGCAAATTGTTGTTTTGTAAGTCCCTTTTTCAACTAAAAAATGAATTCATTTGATCTCAGGCTTCATGGCCTAAGCTCAGTGACAGTGTTCACACTACAAAGAAACATCCAAGACAATTATAATGACGCCTAGCTGAGGCGTTCCTGAAACAGGAGCTAGAGAAAGCAAAAAGTAAAGACGACTACACATCTTAACAGTAACCATTACTTACAGTACCAATATAGTCATAAATTTGAGATAAAATAAAAAAATAAAAATAAAAAAGAATAAAAAAATGGAGGAAAAGTAAGTTAATAAAGTGGTTACGTAAACTAACATTTCTGTGGTAATTGAATAAAGACTTAGCACTAGGATTTCCCAAGTCTAATCCTCTGGGCATACGATCTTAAAACAGCTCCAGTCAGCTATTACAAAATCATTACACTTCTGTCTGTGTCTATGCAGAAAGTGTGACTTGATTTGCTGAGTTTGCTTTTGGCATGCCTGCTTCTGTGGTGAAAAATGTCCCTCAAAGGTAAGTTGTTATTACTATTGATTTTACAACTATAACACAACATAAGCAGCTACTACTGACTTCCCGCTCTAGAAATGAGAAAATCAATTGTCCAGTTTGAGACTTTTGTGCGTTTTATTGATTTGTACTGCAGTGAAATGTTAATTTACTCCATTCATTTGAGACTGTAATGATAAAATTAAATTAAGCTGGTACATCAAAATGCCAATAGGTTAATTAGGGTTTTGCTGTTTTTGTGTCTTCTTTAGTAAAAAATATTCACCCATTAATGGCTTGCATGACATCTTGACATCTGTGTCCTGCTGACTAAGTGTCCATCGATTTGGATGGAAGGCGCTATCTTTAAGATCAAGGCCTGGAATCTGGAGGTAATCTTTCTGATGAAGATGACCTTGGCTGCAATCTCTTCAAAACGCCAGTGTTGGACAAAAGCTGCTGTACACCCTCGTATTTATCTGACCTGAAAGAGCTTGAAAATTGCATGATGGTAAAGAAAAGAGAACATACTGAAAGATAGTTTCCCAAAGTCACAACAGAATCTTTTCAAATAACCGCCCTTCTGAGCAACCAAAGGTCGCTATGTGGAAGAAAGATCACTTACTAAGAAAGCCAGCATCTCATTCATGTGAAAACATTAGGGGAAAAAAGGATCAGATAGTGATATGTGTCAACTGTCAAGAGTATAGCCAGGCATACAAACATGGCTGCCAAGGGCTACAATGCATGTCCATTACAGACTCTCACTCATCCAACCACTGATCATGCACACCTGAGTCTAACCACAGTCACATTCATTTCTTACACTATGTGTTATTCGTGCTATTTTTTCTTCTCTACTCGTCTTGATCTTGTCTGCTCCAGTTTATTTCATTTGATGATTACGTGACCATGCATGCACCCGAAATTGACCTTGAACTATGGCTTTCTACTGTTTCTTTTTTGTAATTAAGTTGAATAAAACCCTGTCTGCCTGCACTTGTGTCCATATCTGCCTTTGTGACAATATGGCGTGTCAGAAAAAGGTTTACTGACCCCTTAAGCAAGCAAACATTGTGTAGATTCTCTTTGCTGTGTATAATACAATAGGATTAAAAAGCAAGCATGGATTCTAATCCGCTTAGTCTAATATCCTCCATAACCTCGGTTAACAGTGTATCTACATCACACCCAGGATGGCATTATACTTCTTTTTTTTTTATCTCTCCCCTCTGCTTTTATTATAATACCTTCCGCTATAATGCAATCACACAGCTGTGTCACGAATGTAGGCAGCACTTTCTCCATGTTCCATTCAGTACTTGGGTTTGAGAAGATATATAAATGCAGAAAGTCTTCCTGCTCAGAATATTTTAGCACTTATTATTCGAAATTAAATAACTTAAAAAGTTATATGGTCTCACATGGGAAATTTACACCAGATTTTTAGAGACATGCATTATAATGAAATGCCCCTTAAAGAATCCAGTTTATTTTGATTCTCTTTTACTGAGTGCTAATGGGTGAATGAAAAATGACTTTCTTTTCCACTAAAAAGACTTCCTTATTCCATTAGTCTTATTTTCTTGCATTTCTATGCTCAATGGTATAAATAATAATAAATAAACAAACAAATAAACAAATAAAGTTGCAGTACCAAAATACGAATATGAAGGGAGATATGAGACGTTTAGCACGTTTTGTTTTAAACTTAATAATTTGATAATAACTCGGATAAAATTCTAATTAAAATCCAAAATTCTAATTTTATTTGTCACATACACAGCCATACACAGTACGATATGCAGTGAAATGCTTAGACAACTGCCCTGACCTTAAAAAAGACTATTAATAGGAATAATATATATATTTTTTAAAGTTACTTATCTAAGAAAGAATATCTATAGGAAATAAATTTTAAAACAAAAGTAAATTTGAGAAATATATAAGTAAATTTAGCTAAGAAAGAACAAATTGAACTAAGAAAGAATAAAATAAAATATTTAAAAAATAGACAATGGATTGCTTATATGGAAAAGTGACATGGTCTGCAAGTTATATTTCGCACATATTTGCATGTACATTTGTCATGTGTGCATGTGCTTTTTTATATATTATTATTTTTACACAATTCATTTATCAGCATGATAATATTACTTTATTTAGTCTAATTTTTAGGTCTAATTTTTAGGTTAGACACGTTAGTCTAATTTTTATCCTCTCACAAATAAAGAAATGTGATCACTTATTCACTGGGCCACCCAGAGACCACCCACTAGTCCAAGCCCTCAAAGGCCTTTAATTTGAGTCTAACTCTGCATTTGAGGCAAAGTTCCCTACTAACATCTGGTTAAAAACCACCAAAGAGTGTAAAGTGCCCAGTCTCTTCTTTCAAATGGAGTTCATAGCAAAATTGGCTTTAGATGAGTTAATACACAAACACAGTCCTTGGTTAAGTCTATAAGAATGACCCTACTAATTACTTTGCAGATGTAATCATCAGCATCAGATTTATCAGTAGCAAGACCAGTCTAAATAGTTGCTAAGCTATTGATGTTGTACACTGCTAATATTGCTGTACTGTCCCAAATGTTGCTTGAATGTATGAACATTACAATAGGACAGAACCAACAGCCTCTCAGGCCTCTAATTGTGAAAGTGTGATTAAAATGGCTTGTTGTGAGCTTAATTGTCTGACAGTGTAAAAAAAATAAATACTTTTATGGAAGCATCTATATCTTTTCTTACAATACATCAAAAATGCTGAGGTGCAAATTGAGGTTATTTCAGTTTACAGATTAACACTTGCAAGAAACAATGGATGCAGCATAACATTGTTAACATTGTTACTCCCCCTGTCTATTTATAGCCTGGAGCTCGAACCAGGCTGGTTGTTCTTCGATTTTGTGTGCAGTTTCAGTATATTTAATAGTGCCTACATATATAATTCACATAATCATACGGAAGGTACACTGCTTGGCTTGGCCAAGAATAAATAAATAAATAAATTGCAATCATCATTATTATTATTATTATTATTATTATTATTATTATTATGCATTGGCCAGTTCTAGTCATTTCTCTAAATGACTTTTTTGGCCAGGCAGTGTATATGTGATTTTTCAGTAACGGTACAACAGTTGCACACACTGAGACAGGAGACAAGGTTGTCTCATGTCCTCAAAGGGCTGCTTAGGAAGCAGACCATATCTGAGCGACAGCAGAGAGTTGGACATTTGGTAGCAGCTCTTAAGAGTCACACCTGAGTCTCAGAGACCCTCCAAACCCTACAGCCATGCACAAGTGTCAGAGACAACCAGTGAAACAAAACACTTACGGGGTTTCTGGGATTACTGAGGGATGTTGTCAATTTGAATGTAGGAATTCTGAGTTCCTTGTGGTATAACACACAAGTTTATACTTTTAACCAAGTCCAAATGTGTTACTCTGTATGCAAGCAGGATATTTCCAGAGCCTTATGTGGCATGGCTGACTCTGGTGCAGCAATACTGGTCATAGCGTGCTTCTTTTATTGGCAGCTGTGAGTGGAATATCAAAGTACGTTATATTACACCACATTCACCAGCTAATTAAGGTTGAGTTCACCATCAAAAACGGGGTTAAAGAAGTAGCTCTGCTCCTAATTTTAAATGCACTTCATTAATTCAATAGCAGACACATATGAACTTTGACAGGAAATGATGAATATTTCATATGAGCAATTAAAATATTTTATTGCTGTTTGATTACTGTATCATTTTTAAAGTCCTGAATAATTAAATCACTCCTAAAAAGGTTTCATAATCTATAAATACAGCAAATGCTGTGTGTAC